>LZPO01099885.1:622867-643935 GCA_001675575.1 Neotoma lepida
AAAATTGGGATAATAGCCAAGTCCTGGGACAGTTAGCGGTATTATTTGTTGTCCAGTCTCAGTGCAGTGGGAAAGAGCAAGGCTGATCTGAAGTCCTGGCTGGAGTAGTCTATGTGGCTGAACTGTCTCAACCCCCAGCCTTGATACTATTTCTGGATGCAGAACTCTGAGGAAACTGCAACAGAGGCACTCTGAGATGCTGGATCACCTGGGCCACCCATTTTCATTGGTGTTTGATCCCCTTACTCTGAAAACACATAAACTTTCAAAGGCAACATATGTATCTGTATTAACATAAGTACTGACTATTCGGTGTACACAAGTGAGTTAAAGATGATTTTTTATTTTACATTTGAGCAGGTAAAAGGCATTTGTCAACTTTTATAAGTCCGTTTCGACTGCATGACCAAACTGTAATATAAATCTCTATCTATGCTATATGAAAGGATAGCATATAGTAATAAGTCATGAGATCTCTGTAACCAACAAGATTTATCATGTCTCATCTCATCTCAGAGCTGTTCCCATGTCAAGGGATCAGCTTATATGTCACCTGTCCTGTAGCTTCTTCCCCCATATCTGTAGCCAACATACTCAGGAGGTCTCCCTGGGTCAAATCTGATCTCTATTAATCTGGAAGAAATCTAAAATTTGTGCAAACAAAAGCATAACCTTTCCCCAGTGCAACACATTGTCTGACTTCCATTTTGAAGTTAAGACCTTTTTCCAATATATAGATTGGTTTAATTTAACAGTTTCCACAGTCCAATGTCTCTCAGCAGCTATTTCTTTTTTTACATTAGCATTAAAAAATTCAAAGTTAACAAGCTACAATATAGGATCTAGACTCCCTGTGTTTTCCATCCTTACATGGCTTTTTTTTATATTAATTTACTCTCTCTTTAAAGACTTTATTACTTTTAAGCTATTTTTTCTATGACTGTCTATACCCATTTTAAGCCTATGGATATTTTTAAACATACTGTAAGCTGTTTAGAGGATTTTTCTGTCTGAACCTGCTTTACTGTGTATCTATAACCTTTTCTGTCTGCATGAGCAAAACCTTAAACCTGCCATGTGCCTTATTTCATGGTGCACTGGTGGCTCAAGCATAGAGGCAGCTGCCGGGACATGTGTCTTTATACCATGGCCAGCATGAACAACATGTCTAATATGGTCACCACTTGTAGGTGAATTTTTCTGTCCCTCATGCCAACTCCCAAATCAGGACACAGAGACTTTTTTATTAGTTATGACAGCTCAGCTGATAGCTTAGGCCTGTTTCTAACTGGCTCTTATAACTTAAGTTAACCCATTTCTATTAATTTACTTTCTGCCTCATGGCTTTATTACCTTATCTCTGTAGTGCCCATCCTGCTTGCTCTGCCTCTCATAGAGTCTCTGCCTTCTTCTCAGCATTCTCTCTGCCCCTAAAATCCTGTGTAGCTATTGGCCATTCCGCTTTTTATTAAACAAATCAGAGTAACACATATTCATAGTGTACAAAAAGATTATTGCACAACACTGGACCATCTTAGCTAACAGCTTTGAAGTTATTCTGGATACAAATTTTTGAAGAAACTGCAACAGAGGCATTCTGAGAGGTTGGATCACCTGGGCTACTTGTCTTGTCTTCATTGATGTCTGGTCCTTTTGTGCTGAAAATATACAAACTTTTAAAGGTAACATACTTATCTGCATTATCACAAGTATGGAATGTGTGGTGTGTACAAATCACCTAAAGATGATTCTCTGCTCTATATTTGAGCAGGTAAAAGGCATCTGTCAACTTCATAAGTCCATTTGGATGCTATAACCAAACTGTAATATAAATCTCTGTCCATGACATATGAAAGGAAGGCATGTAATAGCAAGTTATGAGGACTCTGCAGCCAACAAGATTTATCATGTCTCATCCAGTCTCAGACATGTTTCCTTGACTAGGGATCAGCATATATATCAGAGCTGTTCCTATGTCAAGGAATCAGCCTATACATGACCTGTCTTATAGTTTTTCTTGTTTTTTTTTCTTTATGTCTACAGCCAATATTTTTCAGAGGTCTCTCATAGTCAAATCTTGTCTTCATTAATTTTGAAGGAATTCAAAGTTTTTTGTTTCCTGTGGTAACAAAGGCATAACATCTCCCCCAATGCAACACATTTCCTGACTTCCATTCTGAAGTTAAGACATCCTTAAATTATACAGGATGGTTAAATTCAGAAGTTTCCATAATCCAATGTCTCTTGACAGCTATTTTTTCTCATTAGCATTTAAAAATTTAAAGTTAATAAAGTACTATATAGGGTCAACATGCCCTGTGTTATGGTATTTCCCATCCTTATGTGGCTTGTTCTTTTTATATTAGTTTACTTTCTCTTCAAAGACTTTTATTATTTTTAAACTATTTTTTCTATGACTGTCTATATCCATTTTATTTTCTTTATTTAGCATGTAAGCACATTTTTAAGCATATTGTACCTGTTCAGAGATTTTCTCAGTCTGGACCTGTTTTTATGCACATTGTGGCTCTGGGAAAATGTTGCTAAAATATTGAAAATCTCTTCTGTGTGTCTTCAGGCTCCTTTGGTATCTCTGCTTGGCACATGGTGCTGTCAGCTGGCTCCGCCCTCTTAGGTCCATCCAGCATGCTACCCAACTGGTTCTGGGCTATAGCTGCTGTTTGCCCATCTATGAGAACCTCAGCTCATGCCTGCAGGCATTGTCCAGGATCCACAGCTCTGGGAAGTTGGTAGGCCCACCATGCAGCAGGTGTTTCTCCTACTGAGCAGCTATTCAATTGTTTGACTGTGCAGCAGTGCCTCTTAAAGGAACCTTGCCTCTGTATGCCTTGAGCACCAGTCCTACATATCTGACTCTGCATCTGGAACTCTTCCAAGCCTTCTCAGGCCTTATGCTTGAATATATGTGCCACAGGTTGGACACCAAATGTAGTCAGACTTTCTTTGAACTGCCAGCTCCCAAATAATGACATGGAGACTTCTTATTAAGTATGAAAGCTTGACCTTAGCTTAAGCTTGTTCTCAACTAGCTCTTAAAACTTAAATTTCAGGTCTCCGCTCAAAGGTAGTTTTTGTTCTTTTGGCTTTCCCTTAATGGAACTTCAATATTACTGTATGTTAGTGTTAAGTATAATAGAAGCATAAACGTTGTATTCTACACTGATATATTCTTCCAATTGTATGAAGTTTACTAATAGTATTAGTGAACACTATTTGCCCTTAATGTTTATAATTGCTAAAATTCAGGAAGACAGTTGCAGCTCAAAGTCTCAGAATTTTCTTTCTTAATGGAGATAATAACTTTAAAAAATAAGGAACAAAATTGGCTTTGTTAAAATTCCTAAAATGTTCAAAATGGCATAACAATCTAGTTGATCCAAAGCCAATAAATTCATGAATAAATTATGGTATTTTGCATATAATCAAAGAAAAATCTTACTCCTTGTATGAAAGGTTTGCCTCCTTGTATGAAAGGAAACTATGGAATATGTCTTCATTGTTCTAGATTTTGGAAGGATGTCTGTCAAGTATGTTTTGATCCACTTAACATAGAATATGAAGAGAACTATAGTTGGGACCCTATATCGGAACAACTGAGAACAAAGATGAGCACTGTCTATTATAACATGGTATATCCTTCAGATTTCTAGAAAGGTTCCAGAGGTAACACAAGATCATGGCTTCTTGATAAGAAATGGGAATTCTTTTCTCAAGAGATATTTCCTTTGCCACATGCCAAGGTATGGCACATTCTCAGAAATATTGAAGAAGTCTCCAAAAAGTCTATTGAGGCAATTGTTGAAAGTCTCTTTCTGAACAAAGCAAGTCCTTTGAGAATGAGAGAGTGAGAGAGTTGTTTTGGTTTTCAGTGGTCGTATTGCTACAAGAACAATAAAAATCAACAGCTACAACAAAATAAAAATGAACAAAATAAATCTATAGGCACTGACCCCAAAGCAATGTAAGATGGTGAAAAACAGGATAAATAATTAATGAAAAATGTTAAAGATGATCACTGAGGTAAAATAGAAAATTTCAATGACAAAAGAATAAAGTGACTATAAATCATGGCATTTAATGGACAACATAAAAATATAATAACCTAAATTGAGTGGTAAAGACATAGATAAAAACAAATGGATTTACAAGTGGGCTGAAATTGCTAGTTTAAAATTGATAGTTTATAAGTTTATTAATGTCCATTTACAACCACAAAGAGATAACTATAGAAGATAATCCTATGAAATGTGATAGCACATGCCAAGGCTTCCTTACTGAATGATTAGAAATAAAATCTTGGACATGCATCTATTTTTATATGCATATGAGTCACAGTTTTATATTGTTCTGAAAAAAATCTCTTTTATGAAAATCTGTTCAGTGTACTTTCATTGCAGATGAGTTTACTACTATTGAATAAATAGATATTTATAGTGAAAATATAGGCTATTGCTTATTTCATCAACAATAAATATTGAAAATACAGAACAATGTAACAAAATATAAATCATAAACATGTAAGTAAACATTATAGAGAATGAGCAGATTGTATTTATGTAGCCATGAATTTGAGTCAGCGGAAGGGTGGGTATATATAGGAGGAGCTGGAGAAAGGAAATGAGAAGGAGAAAATGATATAATTATACTTTAATTTCAAAAAACAAAAATAAATAAATATTTTAAAATAATGGAGATTTTTTTCTCAATTACTCAACAGGGTGCCTTTAGGTCTGTGTGGCTATAACATACTTGAAAAGTACCTGTTATCAAAGAGAAACCGAATGTATCCAATTTGAACTTAAATAAACAAGTGTAACCACATTTGACAGATAAAAGAATAAAGCCTGGAGATATTGATAATTACAAAAGAACAGACCTGGAGTCTAAAGAGCTTTTACTGTGTTTTTCTAGTATAAATTTTGTGTTTATGTTCTTGAATTGAGTTTTTCTTAAAATTATATTTTCACATATAATATTTTAATTAGAGACAAAGATAAGTCATAATGAAAGTTTTCTATAAATCTTTTTTCCTACTTTATAATGTTTCCCAAACATTGAGTTTTGTAACTAATATCTAGATTAAAATAGTAAGTATTCCATGTTTTTATTTAATATATATCATTAAAATATAATTATATCATTCCCCTGTTCCCTTTCCTGTTTACAACCCCTTCCATTTTACTCCCATTCCTAAAATTAATAGCCTCTTTTTCTTTTAATTGTTACATATATATGTGAACACACACACACACATACATATATACGTATATATAAATACAATGTACTGATTCCATTTTATTACTTGAGTGGATATAATTTCAGGGCTGATCACTTTCAATTCGTGTCTCTCAGGAACACACTCCTTAACTGAATATACAGACATCTTCATACTCATTCAAAAACCATATAAGTGAAATTTATTTTTATGCATATGTATGTGTACATGTGCATGTGTAGGTATGTGTTTATTTGTGTTTGTTTGTGTGTGTGTGTGTGTGTGTGTGTGTGTGTGTTTGGGGAATCAGTTCTCTCCTCCTATCATGTGGGTCCTAACATACTCTAAGCACCTTACATTGTCAGCCATTTGTGTTTGTTTGTGTGTGTGTGTGTGTGTGTGTGTGTGTGTGTGTGTGATTATGAAGGCCAGGGGACAACCTCCACTGTCATCCACAGGAGTGCTCTTTATCTGCTTTGAGGTAAATATCAGACCAGATGGTCTCATGTCTCTGACTCTTCAATACAGGAATCACAAATGTGTGCTACTACACCCTTCTTTCTCACATATAGTCTGGTGATCAAATTCTGGTACTCAGGCTTGTGAGGCAAGTACTCTCCAGACTGAGGTACCTCCCCAGACACTAGGGATTTCCATACATATATGATTCTGGTAGTAGTCAAACCTGGGGTTTCACATATGCTAGGAAATCTCTTTACCACTGAGCTAGATTCTCAACAATATAGCAATAATTTTTTAGGATTTTCAACTGTATATAAAGTATTCATGGTGCAGCATACTGTAGTTTCACTTTTTGTGCTTTTGGCCTTCATCAAAGTTGATATATATTGCTCTGTTCCATCCATACATGTGTTTATATGTATACAAAAACATATATTCATTCATTTTTCAAAGTCTTCCTTATCAATTATCAATAATTCTTGTATATCCAGGAAGAAATGTAGTGAAAAAAAACCAAAATGAATAATGTTGTGATTTTTATAATTACTTTCAGGATTATTCAAGAGTTTATTTTGAATCAGTTATAAATTTTAATGTTCATATTTATTAGGATCATAAATAATTTTCTGAACTCATGTTTTACTTTTTATTAGTTTAAGAATATGTAAATAATGGACTTCTACTGAATAGGGCTACTAATTTTAATTTTAGCTAATTACTAGTAATACATTATAGAGGAAAAACCAAGAATATCAGTATTGATTAGTGATTTGAGGTTGAGTATTTCCAAATCAGATTGGGAATTACTGGTAAGTTTCTGTTCTCAATCATGATGAAGTGATGTGGTTTGTTGTGTCTAAGGACCCTGTATAATTAGTTGTGTCATTCTAATGGGCCACATACTGTTGAAAACTAAGCAAAAAAAGTTCATCTTAATGATATCTCAGAATGTTCACTGGATAGGCAATCAGCCTCTTAGCACAAGGTTAAGGTCCTCACTTCTTTTTAGCATTAATGAAGAACAAAGCAAAACTATATGAGTAAAATATTTGCTACTGATTTCATTTTACTGCTAGACCATGGCTGGGCTGCTGAAGGTGGCGAAGGCTGAGAAGCATATATGGCATTACGTACTAAATTTTCTTACTGCATATAACACCATGAAAATATTTACCTTTCCTATCATCTTTCATTGTGAATGGAAGAAATAATTTTAGAACTATGGAAACAGAGAGTTTTGGAGATATTACTGAAATGAATTGTAGGCATTCGTGTATGGGATAAGTTATGCGAACTCCTTTATAAACTGCTTTTTGTCATTTCCTCACTAGGAGATTTTCTCAGTTTTGTTTTCAATCTTTCCTCTTGTCTAAAAATAATATTATTAGATACTTCTATAGTATTCTGATCTCTTTACAAACTGACTTTTTTTTCCCAAAAATGAGTTTCAATTGTGGTTAGTATACTAACATTGAAAGAAAAGCAGAACTTAGAATAGTTAAAAAAACACAACTTGTTTTCTACTTATTTCTATCTTTCTTTGTACATTTATTTGTTTAGTGTGTGTGTGTGTGTGTGTGTGTGTGTGTGTGTGTGTGTGTGTGTGTGTATGCATGTGTGTGCCTAGTGTGTGCATGTGGAAGTGGAAGTGAGAAAACAACTTGTAGAAGTTATTTTTTTTCTTCTTCATATGAGTTCAAGCTTACGTCTTCACACTTACCTGTTGAGCCACCTTGCAAGCCCTATCTTATCTTGTAAATAGCAAAGTTACATTTGTATAGTGCAGTTTTACTATTACCATAAAATTAAGATTCAGGTTAAAGTTATCAGTTATTTCTATTAACTTCAATATTTTTCATCATACAACAATTTTATTATGGAGGTATGTCTAGTTCCTCTTATTTTGATAATTTTCAGGGTTGTATAAATGATATTAAATTACTATGTTGTTTTATGATATCGTTAGCACTCTACTAATAACACTATATATTTAATCTTCGTATAGATACTAAAATATAACTGTGACTTTATATTTGGAAAAAGTCACATTATTCTTAGAAGATAAGGCAAAGTTATATAGAAATTAAAATATACATTGAAAATTTCCATACATAAAATTTAAGAAATAATGTGTTTGGGAGAGAGGTAAAACAGAATATCATTAATGATACAAGTTATTAACATTAAAATATTTATGGATGTGTGACACAATATGTTCATGAAGAGCTTGGTATAACATATTTGCAAAGAAAACATTTCTGTGTGAATTTGAAAGAGCAGACTAGAAATCACTAGGCTAATAATATCAGGAATGAAGCGTGTATCTTTCCCATCTTCTTTTTTTGAAGATCTAATTTTTTACTCATCTTTTCTCTCCAAAATCTTTCAAGTTATTAAGCAGGCTGCCTAGGGGAGAAACCATATCTAGGGAAAAAAATGTAATATCTTATTTAGGGGTTTTAGTACTTGGCTATAGTTTCTCCTACCTTTCCTAATAGATTTCACTCTCTTTGTTCCCCTTTCTAAAGGACGAATTGTAAGGAAGCTTTTCTACAGGGAATTTACAGTATCCAGAGATGGCTGGCTCTTTTTCCCTTAGGCTAGACACTTCTTTGCTGAAAGAAGCTTCTTTATCAGCATCCATTGTACTCCTTCCCACTGTTATAAATCCTTGATATTTTCTTAAACAGGACAGATTATGCTAGAAATCTGCTTCCAATATGGTAATACTACAATACTTGAATTTAGATGTGGGTTTTTGTTATTGTTTGTTTTTCTCCTAATCTCTATAACCAGATAGTCGCATGAAGAGAACTTGCTTTCTTTGTTTGCATTGTTCATTTCTTAAGCTTTAGAGATACACAAGGTGAGACAGTCTAGATAAAAGAAAATCTTAAAGGGCCATGAAATCCTCCTTCAGTTTAGAACAAACACCTTACCTTAAATGTCTCTGCTACTTTACATACTTAGGGTCGTTAAGGCATGAATACTTCTCTACAGTAGAAATTGGAACTGACTTCAAAACCCCACACATTTTTAGCATATATTTAATATTTTCTGACAATGCATTGATAGTGTGTTTTAATTTCATGGCAGTTAATTACCTCTAGTTTCCTAATAAAATATTTCTAATTGCATATTCATTTCTGGTCAATATTAAGTGAGATTGGGTTTCAAGAAAGATGTGGGTAATTACAAAATAATTTATTTTATGAATATTTTAAATGTATTTTTAGAGAATGATGTATTACATTTAAATTTTAAAGTGTTCAAAATACCAGGGTCAATTATAGAGAACACATTCTATTATTTATTTTTTGCTATTATTTATTTTTTTCTATTATTCATTTAGTGCAGCATGAGCTTATTTTTCTATTGAGCATTTTTTTCAAACTGTATTATGGCCTTGCTTAAATAAGATGTATTTCTCAATTAGTTTAATAATTCAGAATCACTTAATTTATTATTACATTAAAGAGATGAAAAATGTTGCTGAATAATATTTGGTAAACTACTGAATACATTATGCATACCCATTATAGTAATTTTAGGCTATTTTTGAAAAAAGGGTCTCACTCTACATCATTGATGGTTTTGAAGTTTCTACATGCCGACCTTCTGATTGCAGTCCCCCTCCCTCAGCATCCTGCATGCACTACCATACTTAATCCATTTTAATTATTTTATACTGAAGTTCTTTATAGAAAATATTCGGCAATGTCAAATTTGCTTGCATCACTGTAAGTCCAAGAGCTCTCGTCCCTCAACTGAGCAAAAAATAATCATTTTGCCCTTAATATAAAACACTGTTGAAGTTGTTATATGAATGGACAGTAATAATGTGCTTTTTAATTTGTACCAGTTGCAAGTTGGGTATTCTTTGTCTGGAATGCTTGAGGACCAGAGGTGTTGGCCACTTCAGATTCTTTCATATTTTGGAATATTTGCAACAGTTTGTGAGTCACAATTGAAAGGGCTATGGGATGGGTTCATAGTTCATATCCCCCGCCCCCAGAGACTCTGAACAAACTGTGTTGTGTACTTGTTACTTAACTGAAGCCTGTCATAAGAGGTCAGTTTCAGAACTGTCCAAATGACAGACTCTAAGAAGTTTTAGATTTCATATTTCAGGGTTGTAGACTGTAGGTGTTCAAACTGTAGTGCACAAATAACAGTGAAAGCATTTGTGGAAGCTTATAATCTTTTTTGAAAATTAGAATTGATACTCTACCAGTAATATTCATTCATACTTTTCATGACTGTGCAGCCATAGGTGACTTGTATGCAAAACCAATTAAAAGATGATTAACAAGCACAGATGACCAAGAGTTACAAGATGATCTTTGACGTAAAGGTATATATATATATATATATATATATGTATATCTGGGGGAGAGAAAAGGTTGTGGGAGACTGGGAGGAGGGGAGGGAAGGAAAACAGAGGTCAGGATGTATTGTATGAAATAATAATAATAATAATAATAATAATAAGTGCTGTCAGGAACTATGATAGGAATCTTATTTTTTCAAATCATTGAAAATTGTTTTTAAATATTTGCCAAGTAATATTAAACAAAACAAAACAGAATATAGCAATTACATACAGAACTATATAACCTGTAGAAGCAACACAAATATTATCCAAGAAAGCATAAGTAGACGATACCCAAATGTTATGCAGTGTAATTATTTTGATTGCACACACATAGTAATGCAAATAAGTGTGTTGAATTGTTAAACTGTGTATGACATTGTTATGAACATACATTTGCATGTTTTTCTAAAGTGGTAGATCCTATGTCTTTGGGGGATATAACTGGAGTTGCTCAATTATAAACTCTGTAACTTTGAGGAAATAACAGAACTAATAATAACTTTATTTTTTCTTCCCATTAGTATTATAAGAAAGTGTTAATATTTATGCATCATTGCCAGTACTTGTGATTAAGATTTTTACTATAGTCACCTTAGTGCTGTGAACAAATATGCCATTGTGGTTTTAATTGTTTACTTTTTCTATCCTCTAATAATACTAAACATGTTTTTATGTACTTAATGGCCATTTGTGTGTTTTGTTTTTGAAGATTTGTTCATATCCCTTGGCCATTTTAAAATTTAATTGCATCCTTGTTGAATTCTCAGTTCTTTTTTTTCCCTTTGCTTTTGAAAGTATTTTTGTTAGTTCTTTGACAGTTTGATACAATATGTTTTGTATTCACCCTCTGTCCTCTAACTCTTTTGGCATCCACCTCCCTTCCCTAGCCATACAACTTTTTTTGTGATTTAAAAATGTTTTTAAATTCAAGGTTAATTTGTGCTGCCCAAATTGCTAAAAGCTCCTCAGCTTAAGGAGGTGAACTTTGTGTCTACTTTGATATAGGATTGATATGGATTGAAATATTTTCACAGGCTTTGTGCATACTATTGTAACTCCTGTAAGTAAATACCTGCACATACACTAGTCTGTTCAAAAGACACTGTTTTCTTAAAATTATCTACGATCAGTTGTTCTTACACTCTTTCTGCACCATATTCTTCAATTATCGCTGAGCTGGAGGCAAGTGGTCAACAACTTGGAAGAAGTTACCTGTTCCTGGAACCACGCTTATTTGTTAGTCTTTTCTGTGTAGTAAGGAGCATTAGTTGGCCCATTTTATGATTACTTTAACTCTTTTTATGCGTAGGTATAAATATAATTTAGGAACTTTCTACAATAATAGGTTTCTACATGAGTTCAATTCTTTTATATTATTTATTTCTTTAAGTTTTTCTTTTCTACCCCACCCAGCCCTCCCTTGCCCTATTTTATCCCTTCCTGTTCCCTCTTAACCCCTTATATCAGTGCATTCTGTCTCACTTCCTTGAAAGCCTTTCCCAATGGCCTGTAGTAATTTTCTGACCTACGTAAGTAATTCAAGTCTTTGCCCATTCTGGAAATCCTTTTGTGGTACTATTTGTAAAGATTTTTCCTCATTAAAGGAGTGTCCTATTTTAAATCTTTGCACATTTTGGAACTCATTTTGTGGTATTTTTTTTTCGTATTTTTCCTCATTAAGTGAGTTTCCTATTTCATTGTCTATAAAGAATTTTTGAACACAAGACACCATTTTATTGGAGATAGGAACTGCTTTTAATTTATCTACTTTTAATCCCTTTTGTGTTCAGTTTATATTAATATATTGTCTAACCCAAGGCCAAAATGCTTTCTTATATTTCATCCCAAGAATGTCATAGTTTTAGTTTTTGCACTTAAATTTCTGGTTTGTTTTTAGGTAAAGTTTGTGCATGGTGTGAAAAAGAGTTTCAAATTTCACTCCTTTATAAGTAGATATTTAATATTTCCAGCTTGATGCATATCTTATAGTCCAGTGGAAAAAATGTGCTTTTCGATCTTTGATGTTCATAAATATCACCTAGAGTTCATGTTGAAAGTGCAGATTTTAGTATAGTAGAGGAACTTCAGAATCTGCCGCTTTAGCAAGTCCCCAGGTGATGTTAGTAGTGGCCCTAGGACATTTTGAATAGCAAGGAAATAGGCAACTGCTGAACAAGTAATTCTAAGTGCATTCTAAGTATTCATTTGCTTTTATTCACCTCTGTGAAAATTGGCTTTCTTTACTATTCCCTGTGTGGAGGAGATTGTAGCTTCTGTACTACTTTTAGGATCACATCTCATTAGGTGCATCCATAAACAAGAAAATTGCTAGGTAATATTACTAAGCTTGACTTTTAGTTCCCATCACACATCAGCCCACTGGCTACATTAGTTCCATTTGTTGACCCATCAGCTATAGCTAGGGTTTTTAGAAAGCTCCGTGAGTGGGTAGTTGCTCCTGGAGAAAAGGCTAGAGGCTTTCTACAATTTTACAGTTGCTCTGCTGTCTAATGTCAAATAGAATTTGATCACCTTTTACCTTAAATTGAAGATATCTAAAGGGGCAGTAAATTAGTAAGCCTCAGAAATCCTACAAATGAGTAGTGTTGGGCTAAGGAGTAGGAAATTGAGTTTCCGTTTATTACCCTCTCCTTGTGTTTCAAGTTCAGCAGTTCTAGATAATGTGTAGTTTTAGTAAGGGCTGTTATTGGAACATAGGCAGTCCCAGTACAAAGACCATGGAGCAGGCAGCCATTGGCAAGACCCTGAGTCTTTGTGGATGCTTTCTCCCTTAGAAACTGAGAAAATTAGGTGCCCGATAAAGACATTGTAATCATTTGGTTTCTGGAACAAACTATAGGTGCTGAATTTATGTTAGTTTCCCTCCCTTTCTCAGTCTTTCTAGAGCAAAAGATTTTCTGCAATTTACATATAAATGACCAAGTATAATATGGCCACTAAATTAAGAATAAAACAGGAGCACTTTAATGGAAAGAGAACATAGTTTTCCTACAAAATTAAGGCTAAAGATGGTTATTCTTAACTACTTAAGAATTTAACAGTGATAGTTCCTGAAACTTCCATGAAAATAGCAATTAATCAAAGTACATTTAATATTTAATATGCAACAACAAAAAAGCATATTAGTTTTTTTCAAGGAGAAAGATTACTGCCCATTATGTCAAAATCATATAGAAAGTGGTTTGAAATAAATACCAAGAACAATAGAATGACACAATTGGCAAAATATCAAATAATGAACATTTTTTCTATCATGCTTCTTCAATTTGAGCTTCTGTTCCCTATCCAACCCCACATTTTAGGTATTTGTTACAACAACATCTCACTTCCAGGTACCAGTGTCTTTATTAGTGTCCTATTTCTCCTTTATCCAAATAATCATAAACTTAAGGGTTTAAAACCAAATGTATTATATTGAAATTTGGATATATCTGAAGTCCAAAATGCATCTAAATGATATGAAGTTGAGATGTCAGAGTTTGAGTTACTTCTACAGACAATAGGAGAAACATGTTTGCTTTTCTTCTCCCATTTCAAGAGATTATCTATATTCTCTGAATTGTGGTTCCCATACTCCATTCCCAAAGGCAGCCACTTCAAGTTTTATCATTGCTACTGTTATTTATGTTTAGCTCCATTTTTCTCCTTTTGTGGATTTTCTGTTTAGATTGCCCAACCTGGAAAATCCAAGATATTTTCCCAATTTTGAAATTAACAGGTTTTCAGCTTCAGTTACATCTTCTCCCTTATTTTTCATCTGCTTGGAAAATTAGCATTAATAAATTTTACAGATTAGAAACTGGGCTCAACATTTTCTTTAATGGTAACATTATTCTTCCTAATACACTGAACACATATCATACCAGTCTAAATGTACCATGTTCAATCCTTCTTGTATAAAGAATTGTTATAAGAAGCTTAAATGACAACACCAACTGACATGTTAATGTGGGTAGTACAAATTTCATAAAACCCCTTCAACAGATGAAGAACTACAGGCAATTAATGTCTGCTGAGAGAGGGAGACTCAATTTTCTCTAAGGATAAGCCTCCTGAAATCTTATTCACTTCCAAGTGGTCAGTCCCAAACACATTTACATAAAAGCAACACTAAATGGACACAGAATGTTGTATTTATGTGTGTGTTTTTTCTTATGTGTGTTTTTGTGTGTGATGTGTGTATAATAATAATTCTTATTAAGAAGAGGTCAAGAAATTGACAGGAAGTTGGGGGGGGACATGAGAATTTGGAGTGGGGAAAATAAAGGGTCAAAAAGAAGTAAATACAGCATTCAAATATGAAACTCTCAAAAATATTTTTAATTAAGAAAACAATATTAACTTGAACAGTTGTTATTATTTACCTGTTTATATACTTATCTTTTGAGTGGCTAATGTAGTCACAGTGGGGAAGCTTGGCTCATGTAGTATGAAATGAAAATGAATTTTTTAGGAGGGGAATAAAGTCAACTTTACTACCAAACTGTCCACTAAGTTAATTATAATTGATAATTGATTTGAATTTTTAATGATACATGAACATTTATTTTCAACTTAATATGATAGAAATATTTCACATTCTACCCTTAAGAATGTACCTCTCCATTTTAACATATTTTTTAAAAGTTATTCCTTTTATTTTTGAGACTATAATTACATTATTTTGCCTTTTGCTCTCCTTCCTCCAAACACTCTCATAATCCCCTGCTTGATCTCTTTCAAATTCAGGGCCTCTTTTTTTATTGATTGTTGTTACATGCATATATGTATATGTATATATAGATACATTCCTAAATATAACCTACTTGGTCAGTATTATGTTACTTTTAAGTATGTTTTCATGGCTATTTGGCACTGGACAACCACTTGGTATATTCTTCCCTAGGGAAAACTATTTCTCCTACTCTCCACATTCCTTAGTTGCCTTTAGTTCTTTGTATAGAGTTGAGGCCTCTTTGGCTTTCCACTGTAAATGTTATCATGTCCATTGTTATTGTCCTTGTTCAGCTTTTGTTTAAATAAATTTGTTATAAAATACCACACACCTATTAAAGGTAAATCAAAATGGTGATGATTATCTAGATACCATAAATCGTTATGTTCTATGTCATACATACTAAGCCCCATATAGAGGTGTTAAAAGTAAAACAGAATTGGACATGTAAGTTCAGTTACTCATAGGAGTTGCTGATTAAGTCCATTAGTCTAGTAATATGCCTCAGATACTCTGCTAATTATCTCTAACTTTTCTTTTGAAAAATAATCAATAGGATATTTACTTACACAAATATTTAACAGATTTCTCTTTTCTATCACAATATATGATGGCAATTTATAAGAATGCATTAATTCTCCAGAGGCTAAAGTATCATTTTATATTCATGGATTGAAATATTTTTAGTATTTCTAGTATTTCTAAAGGTTATTCTCAGGAATATATCAATATGAAGCTAAAGTTGTTTCATGGGCAGGTATTATTTGGCTTTATGAATGTTTGACATGATCTAGGTCAATAACACCAATCCAAAATCACGGATGCTTCCAAATTCGCCAGGGCTTCCTGGAGCCTCTGAGACCCAGGATTGATAATGATGTATGCAAATACTTTACTTCACATTTAGTTTTGTTTTCTTAACTTGATTCTATTAAACATTTCATCAGTCATGTTGATGTGTTAAAGAGTTTTATGAAATTACTCTTGAAGTTTGAATTTATCTAGAATTTTTATGTAGAAATTTTTATTAACTACATCTAGTCTGTCATTACTCTAGAGGGTCTTAATATTTTAAATATCATTTTTGACTATTTTTCTTTTGTGTTATCCTTCTTATTGATCTCAAAAACAGAACCAGATAAATACTGGACTCCCTTCTTTATTTTTATCTCCTTTAAAATGCATTTGTTTTTTATCATTCTGTTATTTTCTATACCCGAAATTATGGAAAATATACTTAGTTTTGTCACCAGCTGAGTTTGCCTATCTATTATCTAGGTCTCTGAGTCCAAGTTTCCCTTTTCCAATTTTACTCAAGTAGAGGGATAGTGGTTAGCTGAGGTTTGATAAAATAATTTCTTCTAATAAAAAAGTATAAAATATTAATAGATCTACCAGGCTTCAATACTAAAAGCATTTCCCTTCAAGAGTCAAGGTTCTGTAATAAATGATTATACATATTCCAAGCATTATAAATTTATCTATACAAACCACATATGTAGCAAATAATTGACACATAATAATAAGCTTGTAAGTGTTCTTTGGTACTATTTTTTACACATGTGTAAGAGAGTTAAACATGGAAATAAATATTATGTACCTCAGTTATATGAACATATTAATGAATATAAAATAACTGGATGGAGCCAAATAGAATGTGGTAAGTGTGGAAATAATAAACAACTACTTTTAATAAAGGTTTGAATTTCAAATCAAAGGCATAAATCTATCATTAGAGACACTAACAGATTTTTATGAAAATATATAATAACCAGTGACTTAACTTTTAAGTTTTCAGTATTTTTTTCCTAACATAACTTAAATATCCTGGGCATTTAATGATTTTATTTACTTATTGGAGGAGCCTTAGCTCCAAATCGACAGATGTGAATATGTAATCAGTAGTAACTACAGAAACCAATAAAATATAAAGAGATTATTGTCAGGATAAGGAGGTTGTGGAGCAATAGAGAAGGGAATAGCAGGCTACAAGTAATCCCATAAGAAAAATGGGAAAAGGCTGATCCTTAGGGAGAGGGAAGGAGTTGAATACAGAAGGTGGGAATAGGGTAAAGGGAATGTGACAGGTAGTTTTAAAGTATAGGTTGTATTGTATGGTGAACAAAGAAGATTAAATGGAAAAACCATCCCTTTTATTTCAAACACCTATTTAACTTGATTTGTCTATCAATTTCCAGGGACAACATAAGCCAGTACACATTATTATGTGAAATTTAAAAAACAAATCTCAGAGTTAAGTAATGTCATCACCCATGACATATCAAAAATGCATGACATAATTTACAGAATCTGCTTAAATTTTCTTAGAAGTTAATCTGGTAATTTTTTTAGTAATTTATGATAAATTAATCTGATAATTTTCTTGGAAACTAACATTGGTGTAAAATATTTTCTCCAACCCATTATAAGTAGTTTATTCAAAATAACCTTTTCCTCCGGTTTTCCTCTAAAAGGCTTATCGCATTTATTTCTTTAGAAACCATTTGTCTCTGTTACTTTGCTACTTTTCATTCTTTTAATTCTGAGCAATCATTTCAGAAAGTTTGCCCATTCCATATAGAAGTTTAAGGGACAAAATAAAAGGGATGCCTACTGGAAACCAGATACCACTAACTTTCTTTCGATGCTATGTTGTCCTGTAACTTGTATTAAATAAGTCTAAGATGCTAACATCAGATGACATATAAGATTGGAATCACTTTCTGGGTGCATGAAGAGAGACTTAAAATGTAAATTACATTATTATTTTCCTTAGTTTTTGTTCTTTCTGAACAAAAGAGTGATTTGGCATCTGTGTTTTTAAGTTTCTTGAATGTAGCACAAATTCTAAATGTGCCTGAGTGTATTTAGCCTAAAATATGCAAAAACATTACTTGACTAGTTGATCGGGATTTAATGCATTAGACCATTACAATGTTTGAATGATGGGTTGAAAGTAATCCTGATTACCATAACAATTAATCTGAAAGTCTGATGGAATTATAGTGAGGAAAGAAAAAAAAATTGGCCAAGGTTACATTTCAAATCTTCATAGTTAAATAAGTTGAAAAAGATAGAGTGGAGGAGATTCATGTGCTGGGTGTAGACACTAATAAGGAGCCATTTCTTAGGAACAATTGAAGACACCACTACTTTTCATGTCATAGTTTCATGTACATGGGTGTAGACTCATACACAGGGTCATAGACAACCTAACATTAGCCAGACTTTCCCAAATGCTAAATAATTCTTGCTCCTCCACCAGCCATCAACAGCTAATAGCTCCTCAGCTAGAAATGGTTCTCAGTAGCCACATTCTCATTCATGTTATTGTAAGACGAATTTCTAAACGGTCTTATTAATAAACACACGGAGTAAGAAATAGGGGTGAAAATCTGACAGAGATCAGAGGAATTAGGAACAAGCCACCAGCTAGCCTCACCTCACCAATGTCCCTGCTACCAAACAAAGCAAAGTGAAGAGAGAGCGACTTCCTGTCTAAGCAGGCTTTTTATGCCTGTCCATTCTGTTAATTCATTTCCTCTCTCCACCAAGTTACATCACTTCCTGTCTGTCTGCACAGACCTCCAGAACTCTATGGCTGATGCTGGGATTAAAGGTATGTGCCACCACCTTCCAGTTTATTCCCTAGTGTGACCTTGGACTCACAGAGAACCAGACAGATTAAGGGCTTAAGCTAAAACTGCATGACTTTTGTTTTTACTACTAGTGGTTGGCTGACCCTTTTCCTCTGATCCTCAAATAAATTTTATTTGGGGACACAGATAAAATATCACCACATGCTATGATTTTTATCTGGTTTAATCTAATACAGATCTTGAACCAGTAAGGACAGATGCTGTGGAAAATCTTGTGTACAACTGCCATGTCATGTCTGAAAGATTTCACTGAACACTATACCATCATGTAGTTCATACATTCTTTCTCTTCCCACTCCAACAATTTTTTCTGAGTCTTAGGGAAAAGCAGATAGATACAGATTTCCTCTCTATGGCTGAGCATTTGCAGTTGCTTTTTTTCATCACTTTGACTAGTAATGCTTCTCTACATTAATGACTGCCCACAAGAAGAAGCTTCTCTGACACAATTTGAAACAAATATCTATGAATATAATCATAAATATTTAGAAGGAGGTTTGATGACATGACCATTTAGAAAACCAGGAAGAGTTGGTCCTTCCTGGATTCTAAGAGCTTTCTAACCATGTGTTTTGACAAAGTTCACAGTAGCAGGCTTGAATTAGCTACTATGGGGCAAGCATTAGATACATTCTAGAGAGTGGTTGGTTGCTCCCATAATCAATCTTGCCACTATCGCACCATTGGGCACATCTTGCCTGACAGTTCCTTATTAAGACATGTAGGGTGATGAAGACCATTATTAAGAGCATCATTAATCATTAATACTGATTAAGATCATTGATTTTCTTTTCTCTTCTAGCTTTATGAAATCTAAGCCATTGGGTAGAGTTTCTTGGTCAGTTCAAGACTGATTTATGTGTTCTGCAACCAAATTATGGGGTATCTTTGAGAATAAGGTCTTGCAATCTAGTTAGAGTTGGAATACAGAAGCAATGCCAGTACCCTGTATTATTTGAGTGCTTCTGAGATTTATCTGACCAATAATTCATAGGATGATAGCTTGTGCCTATCCCTTGAGATTTTTATTTGATAAAACTTAGTTACAAAATGTCATTTTTATGTATAATTATTAGTATTTATCTGCAATTTGAAAGTATTGTATATAATTATACTTTGTAAGTTTGTGAATCACACTTTCTAGATGCTGATGAGGAAAACAGTTATTTTAGTCAAATAGATATTCAAGAAGTATAGAAATATTGACATGTTAGGTGGAGACCTTAATTTCAGTACTTCTTAATATTTATAATACCATGGGCATATGTACATGTTAAAATAGCTTCTCTCTTTTTTGAGGGATTTACCATATGCAGAATAAAAACAGGAGTGTAGCTCAATGACACAGCACTTGCCTATCATGTACCATGCCCTGGGATCAAAATACGGTTGTTTTTATTTTCTTTTACAGACAGACAGACAGACAGACAGACACACACACACACATATGCACACATGCACACATGCACACACATGGAATAAAATTCATCAAACACTTATCCACATGTTTTCAACACTTGGTGTATTACTCAAAGTTCTCTAAAGGAATGAAACTGATGAATGAATTCACAGAAAATAGAAATATATTAGAGTAGCTTACAGGCTGTGATCTGAGCAATCCAACAATGGATGTCTCTTGACAGAAAGGCCACGGTTCCTGAAGATGTTCAGTCCATATGGCTAAATTTCTCAACATTCACTAAACAGTGCTGGAGTTCTAGGGAAATTCTGGAGAACTGCTGGTCTTCAGTTTATGTTAGAATTCTGAAGAAGTAGGTTCTAATATTAGCAAAAGAATGGCTCCACAACAGGTTAGATGAACAAGAAGAATGAGGACAAACAAAAAAGCAAAAGCATCTTTCTACCATGCCCCGTTATGTGGGCTACCCCCAGAGGCTGTGACCAACATTTGGGGTAGGTCTTCCTACTCTACAGGATCCATACTTTGGGTGGGTCTTCCAATCTCAAATGATTCAATCAAGAAAATCCCTCACAGGCATGCCCAGCTGCTCAGATTTTAGCAGATTCCAGAACTAGTCAAGATGACAACCAAGATACTTGGGGTAAGGATGTAAAGGTACAATTCTATTGTTTTCATTCTCTACTTTACATATTTCTAAGATAAAATATTTTATGAATTTGTATTTTCCTAATAAATACTAAAACTATATGAAGATAATTATACTTATTTTCACTGTATAAATTTTTAAAATCACTCTTTTATGTATTAAGAACATTTGTGAATTAATAAAATGCTAATTATTTCAATCTCATCAAAGAATTAATAAAATTATTAAATTAACTACATATGCATGTATAAATATATTAAATATACAAAGATGAATTTTATCTAGACAAAAAATAATAAATTTTGATGACTTCAGTAATTCACTATTTCTTTAGTTTTTTACATATTTCTTGAGTCTTTTGAAATTGACATAGACAAACAAGAAGAAGCTGCATATACTCTTAAAGATAAAGTCAACAACAAAGTCAAATGTTTATTCAAAATTGTATTTCTAATCATTTCGTGCATAAGAAATGCCAGTCTTGTTTCATATAAAACTTACAAATAGAATCGAAAAGGAAAAAGATCACAGT
>LZPO01099885.1:653904-691277 GCA_001675575.1 Neotoma lepida
ATCACTAGCTGTGGAGTGAATGGTAATAACTGTTAACTGCTGGGAGAGAGAGAGAGAGAGAGAGAGAGAGAGAGAGAGAGAGAGAGAGAGAGAGAAAGAGAACTTCATAAATTCAACGTTATTTAAAGCTTTAGAAAAGGAAATTATAGCACCCACATTTCCTACCACTATGTTTTTTATACCACACTCTAGAGATTCTTGTCTGCTTTACCTTGAAGTAAAGTTGAATCTTTCATTTGTGTTATGGTGCATGATTTCCATGATTTGTAGAATTTTAGACCCAACAATATTCTTATATTTGAGTTTTATTTTAATATATACTTAATACCAACTTGAAATTTATTGAGACCACATAACTCTATCATTGCAGCAATGGTGGGCTCTAGTAACAGTTCATACAGAGTGATTCTTAGTACAAGAGAAGATAAAGATGCATAATTCACTAATGTTAGGCAGTTTGCAAACCTTAAGGGAATAAGCCCCTCAATGGCACTGCATTTCAAATATGCAGCACCTGTGTTGCAAGTCATTGTTGAATTGTTTCCACACATACATGTGAAAAATTAAATTCTATGGACTATCTATGCTTTCTTCAAATTGGAATGGAAAATAAACAACCACATTTTAAAGATTGAAAATACACAGTTTTGTGCCATAAACTGTATTTCCATTGTTGTGAATCCAGTCGCTCCGTTCATCTCTTATATTGAGTTACTGTTTATAAGATGTACAACATTCATCCAGATTATTACTCTAGAGTTTGTTTAACATGTCCAGTTAAATGTAGACTCATATAAAACACAGGAGATTACCTTCTAAGAGGGAAAGAACTAGATTTCATCTGTCCAAGAGTACAAAAAATATTGACTTTAAAAACTATGACTTCCGTTTTGCTGCTGTTCCTTGTGACTTGCTTTTTATTTGAATATTTTCTTTAAACATATTGACTGTCAATTTGACAAGCTGTTACTCCGGCAAATGTCACACTTTCCATTAGTGATTTCTTTCTTTCAACAAACAGTATTAGTCACCTTATCTTATAAAATTAAACACCTCCTTTTACTATTAAAATGAAAAATTTTAAACTAAAATAGTTTTGATGGTGAAATTATACCGAAACAAACTTAGAGGACCAAAAACATTACCTTGGTTATGTAGGTGACCAGAATAATTAAGTAAATTATGAAATAAACAAATGGGAATGTGTTAACAAGAAATGAACATTAACAATTTTTAAGGGATTGATGTAACAGTCCAAGTATTGGGATGCACGTCTGACTTTTATAATTTTCGAGATGCTTTATAGAACCCAGGCATTATGGTCCCTCATTGGAACAACTCTTTTTACTAGCTGAATGTCTGATAACATGTATTCTACAACCACACTTCAAATAGGATCTGAGAATGAAAAATGAAATGACAAGTGTGAGAATATAAAAGAGATCAATCTTTTATGTGTGTATCAAGTAAAGGCCTCCATGCTTTTAGAACTGAGGTTTGAATAGATGATTGCTATATAATGGCTAAGGTTATAGCATCCCTGGTAATAATAATGGCCTTGAGTTGGAAAGCCAGCAAAAGGAAAATTAGTGGGGCTGATGCCTAGCACAAAAAGGAGAAATGGGTCATATGAAGTAATGGATACATAGGTTGTGGCGTAGAGTTACTATAACCTTTGTGAGGGTTGTCATTAAGCCTTTTGCATTTTTTAAGTGCAATAAAAAGCTACAGAAATAATTTAAGCAAGAAATTAACACATTTTCCCAATTTTTGGTTATAGGAAATTAATGAACAGGAAGTCAAAGATGTTTATAGGGAGAAAATTAGGCCATTCTTGCTGAAGTCCATGAGCATGTATTTACTCTTTTTTAGTGTAAATGGGATGAAAGGTACTAAAAGAACACTACATGTGCTCAATAACTGAGAAAGTGAACATGCTTGTCTATGGGGACATTAACAATACTTGAACATCTGTTAATGTCTGCTATCCTTAGGAAATTTATTTCATCAAGCATACTCTGTTTCAACCCTTATTAACTTATTTCATAAAGGATTATATATCTGACTGTGATCCCTTCACTCAATGCTCCTCTGCTCATTACATGAGTGTGAGACAACCCACTGCTCTCTGCAGTCAGAGCTTATAAATGTGAAAGTAAAGACATTAATGGTATCTGAAAAAATGCCGCTTCTGCCATAAAATTATTGTCATAACTTTTAGAAAGATGCTTCCTATAATGTTGAATTTCAGAGAGTAACTGCTAAAATATATGCAGAAACAAAAATAGAATTGAGAAGTCAGAGATACTTTTCTTCAATACGTGGACTTTGGAATAAAATTTGCTTGAATTCCAGCTCTGCCATTTATTAGCCATTTGCACTTGAATAAAGCATTTGCCCTTTATCATCCTGAAAAAGGAATAATGACAAGTAGCTTATTAAATTGTTGTTTATGGAAAGCAAATTCTTGAAAAAGGCTATGACTTACATATATTAAATATTCTATAGGTAGTGGATATGCAATATAAGTAAAATTGGATGCTGTGGTTATCAGATGTGCTCAAAAAGAATACAATGACAATTATTTTTAAAAATACAAAATCTAAATGACTACTTGAATATAATAGGTCAAAAAATGTTTATTTGGACTCCAATTTAAGAAAATGTATTATGCTTAAATATAATTCTATTTGCTTAATTAGTTTTGTATACTTGCATGCACAACCACTTAAGTCTATTATATTACTGAATTGGCACACAATAAATTGCACCAACCAGACTTCAAGTGTGAGGACAAAAGATATCAAAGTTTATCTAACTCTGACTCTTATCTTTTGAGAATGCAATACACATCAGAGAGTCCTTTTTGCCTCTTTTCTTCTCATGTCTACTATTATTTATACCATTTATCTGAGAATCAACCTTTTCACTAAATAATTTTGTGATAATATCAGGTCTTGGCAAACTTGAACAACTCCAGGCCTGAGAAGTGGCTAAATGTATACAGGCCCTTGTAGCCTAAATCTGAAGACCTAGTTACATCCCTGGAATCCACTTGGAGTTGAAGGAAAAACTGACTATACGTAAAGTAGTTAGTTGATCTTCATTCATGAACTGTGGCATGACCTCCAATAATAATCATAATAAAAATAATAATAGCAGCATTAAAATTCACAGCTTTTTCAACACCTATAGTTTATAATGTGCCTCCTCTTTCAGCCATCAAAATTGAGCACTCTGTTAAGGTGTGATGTTCCCTTTATTGATGTACAATTGAGAGGTTGCTTTAAATGTGTCCTTTGACCTATACTACTACCATGGATCTTCTCAGGCTACCCCAGTGATAACAGTTTCAATGATGTGTGTTTTTATGGTGTTGCTTCTCATAAAGAAGTAAAGTGACTGTCTTTTAAACATTAGTCTGTGTAATAAGTAGTACTTTCTCACCTCGAATTATAAATTTCTACAGTATCACCATTTCTTCTGGCAGTTTATCAGTAACAAGGAAAAAGTCCTAGTAGAGTTGCAGCTTTAGGAATTTGGGACTGTTGTGAGTCCAGGTCAAGCTTTGATGTTCTTCTTGTTCCTAGAATCTAGCAGAACTTAGATGCAAAGAGCTAATGGTGAAATCATGACCAAAATACTTGATTTACTAATATCTGGCAGTCAAACACTATGTACCAGTATACAAGGCTATTTGTTAACAATTGCTAGGTCAAGATAAATTGTTCTGCCTGCCCCTAAAATAAAGCCTTTGCAGTCTTCCAAATTATTCAATATCAATGGGCCTGCAGTAGTGATGATAAAACATGCAGGCAGCTTTCATTCCAATCACTCCTCTATGGAAAACTTTTCACATAAAAGCATTTCCTCTGTGTGCTGGAGGATGAGAAATCCCTAGACCTGATTATTACTTTGTGAGTAGCCACATCAGGCAAGTGATAAATTCTAGCTCTCTGCATGTTAAACTCTAGCACATAAACATTGGGATGCTACTCTGCAGATGGGGACAGGTTAGAAGATGGAGGAGAAGCAGGGCAAGGAGGAGGAGGAAGAGGAGGAAGAGGAGGACTGAAGCTTTTATGGGTTTCTAAGACCAAAGCTTATCACAAAATGATGTGGTAATAAGAGTGACTCTGAAAGAAATTGAATGGTAGTAGACATGCAAAACAAAAGAAGGCAAAACATTTTTGATATTATGTATCACACCCCCAAACTAAAGCATTCTAATTAGATGAAATTGTTTTTTCTTCAATATTTACATATTGGCAGTGCAATTTATTATTTTTCTACCTAAATAACAACTATATAGATTATTCAAGAAACAAATAGAACAGCAGTAGAGCCAGTTTTGAAAGTATGCGGATTTGAGTAAGAACAATTTCAGTGTAAATGTGAATACTTATAGTTCCTTAATTAGATTGTACCCCTATTTGAATAATAACTTCAAAGGAAATAGCTCTTATAATTTATAACATATTATTCAAGATTAAACCCAATTTTGAAAATGCAAAAATGTATTTTATGTATGTGGTATATATAAATATGAATTCATCTTAGCAATAAGATGAATCGCTAAATGGTCTTATTAATAAAAAAACAAGCCCAGAACCAGATATTGGGGTGAAAACTGAGAGATCAGAGAGACAGAAAATGCCACAGCCAACCTCACCTCACCAACTCCTCAGCCAATCTTGTTTCCTCAGACTGAAAGCCTGAGTCCTCACCAGAAAGGGTCTTAGCTGAATTGCTGCTAAAAGCCTCTAGTTCCTGGTCCTCAGACTCAAGAGAGCAAGTTCCTTAGATACCTTTCTGTGTCCTGCCGTATTACTTCCTGGGATTAAAGGCATGTGTCTTTCCCAAGCAAAAACATGAGATCTCAAATCCTGGGATTAAAGATGTGTGCCACCACTGCCTGGCTCTATTTCCAGTGTGGCCTTAAACTCACAAAGATCCAGATTGATCTCTGCCTCCCGGGTGACAGAATTCTGGAGGTCTATACAGACAGACAATAAGTGACAGAGATGGGTGATTGGAGGAAGTGATGTAGCTAGGCTGAAAGAGCCAATGGGAGAACAGCACAGAAAGGGATATAGATGTGGAGGTATAAGAAGTCAGAGATACTCTCCTTTTTGGAAGCAGTGGTGGAGGTGTAAGGAGAGGCTGGTAGCTGTTCCAAATTCCTTTGATCTCTGTCAGACTTTCACCCCTAACTTTGCCTCCGTGTTATATTTAACAAGACCATTAAGAAAATCAGTCTTACATTCATTCTCTTTTAGGCTGAGGATTTCGTAGAGGTAAGAAATATTGGCTGGCTCTGTCCTTTGATCCTCAGGCAAGCTTTATTGGGGTACACAATGTATCACCGCAGTCTTGGAATATTCAAATGATGAGGAAAATAACTTTACCATTAAAAAAGAAAAGGGTTTTGAAATTGTTTTGGTAGATAATTTCGTTTTTTCAGTGTAGTTTTTTTTTTTTGTGTGTGTGTGTGTGTTTGTGTGTTTACAATGGGATTTCCTAGCCTTTTGTTTGTAAGAACAAATTTTGCTAAGGAATACTAATGCCATTTTGATTTCTAATAGAGAAGGATTTAAAATTTATACCTTGTAGAAAAACTTAACACACTATGTGAATTAGAAACAAAAATATATTTTAATGTTTATACAAATATTAAAAGTGTTTTATAATTCCAATACATGCTGTAATCTGTTGCACTTTTAAGTGATATAGTGATTTTACATTTCCACATGAATTAATAGTTAGAAGGAAACACCAATATTAAATATTAATTTTAATACTAAAGATAACAAAATTAATATATTTAAGTGCATTTAAAAATCCGTAATGAAAAGCTAATTTCACAAAATTAGCTACATATTTATAATTTGAACAGGTAGGTCATTTGTTGTGCATGATATTACCATTTACCAGATTTTTCTATTTTTGCTGACTATTCTTACATTAAATATTGTTTCCAGTTCTTAGCAAGTATGGACTTTATTGTTCAAATATATGAGGGAGTAGAGAACCAAGCTGTAATGTGCATTCGTGTTTTACATTTTGAAAATTGATAAGCATTAATTTTTTTGTTCCAGTATCTTTGTATATATAAACCTTTAAAGTAATTATCAATCATACTAAACTTCTTAGAATGACTAAACTATGGCTAAGAATCAACACATTTACACCTTGGAGCTTTTTGAACATTCTAAATCTGTGCTTTTCAAATAATTCCCACTGATAGGAGACAATTATTCCATATTTAAACATTTAGAATAGTAGCCATGACCTATTTGTTGGATGTCAAAATTCATTTGTTTCAAATTTTAGTTGTACTTTAGTTGATGGTTATATCTACTTATGTAGTGTAGTGTAATGTTTCAATAGATGTATGTAAAGAGAGATGATCAAATATAGTTAATTAAAATATCCATTACCCTCCCAAAGTTACCATTTCTTTGCAATGAAAACACATTAAATATTTTTTTAACAAGAAGAAGAACAAGCTCTTTGATATTTACCTCAGACTCAAAATCATTGGCCTCAAAATAATATCTGTCTTCCTGCCTCAACTTCTCCAGTGCTAGGATCACAGATATGTGCCATGATGCTTGCCATTTATCAACAACTATTTTCAATCATGCATTGCTCTCTTTGTAATTAAGAATTCCAGACATGAATATAATGTGCCTTGATCAAACCCACCCTGATTTTCACTTCCAACACTTCCCCTGTTTCTTCCACCATTTCACACTCCAAACTTCATATGTTCTTTCTTTGTAAATACCTGTTGAGTTTGCTTAGTGCAGCCTGTAAGTGCATGTGTGTTGGACTGGACCATCTAGCTATTGGAACATGTGTAGCTTCTAAGTGTTGCTGGCCCTGAGAAAAATGACCTTCCTGCCCAGAGCAGCCATCAGTTGTCAAAAAGTCCTGGATCTACGTGAGACTTCATGGAGTGCCTCTCCCATCATGCTGGGGTATTGGCTGGCTTGATCTTCAGCTAGTCATAGCCACTGGGAGTTCATGTGTGCAACTGTGTTTTAGTGGCTGGAAAATCCTATTTCACTACAGAAATCTATGCCTTCTGGCTCTTACAGTCTCTTGTCCCTTTTATGATAGTATCTTTGCATTTAGGGGAGAGGCTTTGGTATAAATACATTGTCTAGAGCTAAACACTACAAATTTTCTTATTTCTTTTCATGTTGATTCATTGTGGGTCTCTGCATTGATTTTCATCTTCTTCAAAATGGAGCTTCTGCAGTGATGGTTGAGAGATACACTAATCTTTGGGTATAGGTATAAAGATTAGAACTTAGGTGGTAGATTGGCATTATATCTATTTAGTAGAATAATAGTATGATGTGCTCTATGATCTAGCCAGTCATAGGTTTTGAGCTCAATTTAGAGCACCAAACACAAATATATCTTAAGGAGTGAGCTTTAAAAACAACCGGAAAGTGTTGGATACTCTCATAACATCTGGAACACTAGTGCACCATTAGACATAGCTTGCCAGGATAGTCATTATTCTAGCTCACAGGTTCACAGCTGGGTAAAACTGTCAATGACTTTTCTCTCTTGCAAGTGTGTGTAGAACCTCCCAACACTGTGAAAGCTAGATACCAGGGAAAACATTTCAAAGGTCAGTACCACCTAAATTTCTCCATGTCCTGTGACTCACGTAGGTGGTGTCTTTATAATACCAACGAGTTCTAAAGGGTAACCTAGAACCAGAGCACCAGCTTGTAATTTGGAGGGAAGTTGCTATGGGGCTCACTGACCAGAAGAGATAATGCGTACCTAGCACTGTATTTTTTAATTGGTAGCCTATGGTGCACTGCAGAGGTATTATCCTTCTGTTAGAGAATAAATATTTCAACTTCTCCCTGGAGGTTCTTTTTTTTCTTTTTTTTTTAAAATTAATTAATTAATTAATTAATTAAACAGATCTTCCACTCCTTTTACATACCAACCTCAGATCTCCCTCTCCTCCCTCCTCCCGCCCCACCAGCTTCCCCTCTCCTCCCTCCTCCCGCCCTGCCAGCTCCCCTCCTCAACCCACATCCATTCCCACCTCTTCAAAAACAAGGTGTCCCATAGTGTGTCCCCAGAGTCTGGCAACATCTTCTATTCCCCTCTTTTTCAATGATACTGGAGCCATGTGGTGAAGGAATATGAGGTAGATATCCCGTTTAGAACTAAGCACATGACACTCTCTTATTCCCTGCATGTATACCAGTTATGTGTCTCTGCACTGATCTTCATCTACTGTATAAAAGAAGCTTCTGATAAGGGTTGAGAAATGCACTAATCTATGAGTATACAAATGAACAATAAGAACTTCTCAGCCCTCTTCCTATTTAACACTTACTGTCTCATTTTCCTCCCTCTCCTTCATACCACTGGTGCTCTATCCCCCTTCCCTTGAAGTACCACATGGCCCATTACTAGTTTCATGCCTTCTATGAATAATCCATTTTAAGCAACATATCCAAAGTTTCAAATCTTACAGCTCCATATGAGAGAGAAAATGCAGCATTTGTCTTTTTGACCTTAGATTACCTAACTCAGAATGATTATTTCCAGCTGAACCCATTTACCAGCGAATTTTATAGTTTCACTTATCTTTATAGCTAAATAACATTCAATTGTGTTTTTCTTGTTAAAGGGTTATAAGATTGGTTTTGTATGTGACTTTTATGAGTAGACTTTGTAATTTGTATATTCAGCACTATGCTTGTGTCACTGTGATTATTGGAACTAGTTTCGTGCCTACTATGAATAATCCAATTTAAGCATCATATCCAAAGTTTCAATTTTTTGGCTCCATATGAGAGAGAAAATGATACACTTGTTTTTCTGATCCCAGGTTACCTACAAACAGACAGAGAAAAGGTTCAATTCAGTTCATTTTTTGAAGGCTTCAACACATAATTGGTTAACCTTGTTGCTTGGGGTTCGTGGTAAGGTAGCACATCATCTCAAACATGTACAGCAGAGCAAAACTACTCATCTAATTGTTAGGCAACAAAATGGGAGGAAAGGAAGAACTGAAAGAGGAAGTTTTGAGTCCCACTATCACCTCTGAAACCTGTGACATAAAGACCTTCAAACCATCATCCACGTCTCTTAGAGATTATGTCGCCTCCCAGAAAAGCAAGATGAGGATCAAGTATTTACTATCTAAGCCTCCAGGAAAACTACATATTGACATTTTCATTTCTTTGGAACCACATGAATAGATTGTCAATTAGTTTTAATTTATAACTAAGGAGTAAATTTCTAGACCTAAAATAAAAACTGAAAACTCTTGAATGCATAGCAGAGATTTGACTATGACATTCCTTTTGTAAAAGCAATTTAAAATATCTGGATTTCTAATGAAATATTTGTGACTTAAACTATCACTTAATTTGATATTTTGATGAAGTAGAATTTGTGACAATATGTGTATGTGTGTGTGAATAAGTGAGAAATACTGCAAAGTTAATGTTACTGTTCAGATTCATGTTTAAAGTAGGTTCATATGAAATAAACCAAATGAATGGCTTTCCTTACTCCATCTTTCCATAATAATTAGTTTTATTAAATCTCATAACGGATGCGCTTGTTAGTTTTCTGTCAACTTGAAAATTCTTCCATCAGATTGTCCTGTAGGCAAATTGGTAGGACATTTTCTTGATCAATGATTGATGTAGTTGGACCCAAATATCTTTGGCTGTGTCATCCCTGGTCCGTGGCCCTGATAATATAAGATAGTAGAATGAGTTAACTGTGGAGAACAAGTTAGTAAGCAGAATTCCTCTGTGGTCTCTTTAGTCCCTAACTCCAGATTCCTGCTTTGAATTCCTGCCTTCCCTACTCTTCAGTGGGATATATAAGCCAAATACATACACCCTTTCATCCTGAAGTTATTTTCATTAGTGGTGTTTATCACAACAATACAAAGCACATTGGGACACTTAGTACTTTATTCCTCTTCTATCATTTAAACAAGTCTTATATTGTATGGCAATTTGAAAAATAAACACTTTTTACTCTAAAACAAATGCTACTGGTTTATTTTCAATTCATCTTGATAAAAAGTGCTATATATGAAGATATTTAGAATTTAAGCACTTCTCATTACAAATAAAAAATCAATTTTAATGTTTAATAAATACAGGTCATATTATATATGAAGTTTTCACTTTTAAATTAATGAAAACATTTTCTACAAATTACTTTATTAAAATTATTAAGTAGAAAGTACAACTATAGCAATATTTTATTAGCTGTCATTAATTAATATTTAACTACCCTGTTTCAACTTAGTTATAATTAGTTAGCTAATGATGTATATCTTATTAAATCAAACATGGAAATTATATTTGAAAAAGTATTATATAATTAATTTGAATTTATTAAATATAATTGAATTATTATTTAGTATCTAATGTTTTATTATCTATCAAAAATAATAGCCACATAAAATTATTTTTCCAATAGTTTTATCTGTGCTGTACTTATTTGACTTTGCATATATAATTATATGCATTTATATAAGATAGCTTCTACCTAATGATAGTTAACACTTTTATAAGATACTCTTTTCATGTAGAAAGACCTTTAGTTCCATACATATACTTTGTACACATTAAAGGAAATGTTGTGTTGAATATTGTACATCATTATTTACAGGCTGACCCCAAATCAATGGATTTCAATATCATTTCAAAAACTTCATGTAGTGATGTCTTCCTATCTCATTTATAAAGAATCACTCATCTTTTAAAAAGTTCTATCGTTTTCTTCTAATTTAATAATGAAAATTGAATTTAAGCTTTGCCTTGATCTTTGCTGATTCAGTGAAAGCAAAAGTGTTTTCTGTTTTGATTGCTACTTTAGAGAAGTAACACTCTGCTTTAGCTCTGGTTAATTTTAAATGTTGGCAATAAAGAAACAATTAACCCAAATATAAAGTAGCATAGAGAAAGTAAAATGTCTTCATGGATCCCTTGAGAAAGAACTATTTAGACTTTACTGTTTCTAATTTTTACCAATGAGTATATAAGTGTTTTTATATACCAGTGAGTATATGTGTTTTTACATTTTTTTTGCAATTCTGTTTATTTGTAGTGCTAGCAGGTAAGGTTTTAAAAGGGGAAAAAGAAGCCTTAATATAAATGTTCTAAATTATTTTTCCATGCAATTTTAAATGTTCCATATGAACTTATCATTAATTTGTTACTTTTATTTTAATTATTTTTTATTCTTTGGCAATTTTGTACACTTATACAATTTTTAAAATTGCCAAAATTATCACAAATTCTGAACTTAATACTGGCTGTGTTTTTTCCCCCATGGCATCCTCATGCTCTGTTAGGAAAGGGCAAATATTTAGTAGGTGGCTTTATTTCAAACTTCTACCATAAATGGTAATCTACACTCATTGATGCCTTTTGGACGTCAATTTTCTTAAAAGTTAAAAAAGATGATTTGAGAAGGTGAAATATTCTAAGTCTAAATAAGTCCATGTTAAACCATATTGATGCTCCTGTATACTAGTTTATACATCTAAATGTAAACTAACCCTGTGTGCTTGGCTTTGTGAGCGTTCAGATTGTAAAACTACCACAGCCCATAGTTAGCACTAGAAATCATTCAGAGCAATACAAAACAGGAACACAACATGCCGGTTAGAAATAATTAAGTATTCTTCTACAATGGAAACGTACTCAACTGTCTGTTCAGGAATAATGATATTATACCATAAAAAATACAACCCAGTGGTCCACAGTGACCAAATTTCTTAAAAGCTTCATTTCATATACAAAGGTCGATATTTCCTAAATCTGTTCCACAGTGTTTCCAATTTTTGACGACATAATATTCATGGAAAGACAAAGTTGCTGCATTCTCAGAAACTATATAAATCTGTCTCATGATATCAAAACAGTATAATGTTGGTATAAACATAAGAATATAAATTTATTAATAAAATCAACAATCAGGAAATAAACCTTATTTTTGTTCAATTGCTTTTCACTAAAGTCAATTCTGAAAACAAATATATTTAGTCATCTGTATTGTTATTTCTTATTCTATTTAATTATTATTCAGATGTCTCCTTGTACATCAGGAAGAACAGAAAATTTTATCTGACATGAATATACCAAACTATTATTTGTCATGATGGGGAAATATATCCTGTGTGTACATAAGGTAAAACACATCATCTGTTTCAGGTCATTAGGCTCTGACACAGACCAGTAGTTACCTTTCTGCTACTTGAATAAGTACAAATCCCATAGGTAGTAAATAAAGAGTAATGAAGCAAAAATATAAAGTGGGCTATGTAACTGCTATTATGAACAGTGTTGCTACTTATTATACCATAAACACTAAAATTAGTGACAGAGTCAAGAAGAAAGAGTGTCTTTTCTGTCCCTATAATCTTTTTTATACTATTTATATTTTGTATTTTGTCTAATTTGTGTACTGAAAACAGGGACTTAGGCAATAAAGCAATCATTTTATTTCTGAGCCTCATTCCCATGTCTAGTTTCTGTACCTACGTGCTATTCTCTACTCTATTACATGATCTTTTTTCATTTGTTAGCTTTTTTTTTTGATTCAGGGTGTATCTAACTACATAGTACCTTGCTGGCCTGGCACTTCCCATGTAGACCATGTTGGTCTTGAACTCAAGTAAATCTGCCTGCCTCTGCCCCCCAAGTGCTGGGATTAAAAGTGTGTGTGCCATCATACCCAGCTAGGACATAAATTTTATAAACATTACGGTTATCACTCTCACACAAATTTCTGAGGTCATAAAGGACACTTACTACACTTCATAAATTTAAATACACATGACTCTTGAATATTTACCATAACTGAAATTGAAAATATTATTGTATAATTAATTAGTTACAGTCTTGTTGATCCCTTTACAATAACAGAGCATCAAATCTTTCTATCGATGTATCTTGGCTTCAGAAAATTTTAGTACATTCAAATGCATTATTAGAGAGAGAATGATAAAGCTCAAATTTTATTCACAAGGTTATCTAATAGTGGCAGAGTATTGATGAGCACATCAATCTGTGGCTTAGCTGTTCACTTAGATTGCATTTTGTATTTGTCTGAGAAACTAAAAGCAGTTACAGTGGCAATACATATAGGTACACACTTGGCAAATAGAGTACCTTTTACATTTATTATGTGAATACAGAAATAACAGGAAAAGATAAATATGCTCACTGAACATGAAGAAAATTACATTCATATAAGTACCTCATATTACCTTTTCCTCAACTGTGCTGAAAATATGAAGCAGGTTGGAATGTTCATTTTATGTGGCTCTCAAGTTCCTGTTCTCATAAAAGTGAAATGAGAAACAGTAAATTATTGTGAAGTTTAGTAATAAGAGCAAAGAAGACATATATTTATGAGGAAAAAATATTGAATAGCATTTAGCCAAAAGATCTTGAAATTCACTTGAATTGATTTTTTCCTAACCAGTGTAAATAAAAACGATTTGTCAATAAAAGCCTATTCCTAATTTCTGTCTTTTTGCTATTCTTTTCACAAGTATCTCATTTCATATGAACAATTCAGAATATTATCTTGTCACATAAAACACTTCGTACCTTGCAATATCAGAAGTACTTTCTAGAAGTACAAAACGTCATTATCTGCAATTGTAGACAAATATGATGTAGTTGGCCCACATGTGTTATAAATCTTTTAGGAAACAAATAACCATTTGGTTATATTTTTACTTCCTTGGGGAAATGAAGATTCTTAACATAATGTAAACTCTCTTCCAGTCATACTTGATTGTGTTCAGTGCTCCTGATTAGCCTTTTCGCAGCTATTTGCAGGAGGAGGTAAATATCTATACTTTTTCAAAGAAGTCCTAATCATTTATATGAACCAATATTTGTAGAGAATGAGAATTATAATGACATGGTCAATCAAGGTACCTGAAAATTTTTATAAACACCTTAGTTCATGATCAAATAGAGTTTCACATGAAAGAAAAGTCATTTCTCCTTAACCAGGGAAGAATGAACCACCACTTCTTTTACTTTTTTCTTATATTTGTGGTCTTCTTTTAAGTGTCATTTTCCCTTGCATTATAAATTCAAAATATGCCTGGCGGTGGTGGTGCATGCCTTTAATCCCAGCACTCGGGAGTCAGAGGCAGGCAGATCTCTGTGAGTCCAAGGCCAGCTCAGGCTACTGAGTGAATTCCAGGAAAGGTACCAAACCTACATAGAGAAACCCTGTCTCGAAAAACCAAAATAAACAAACAAACAAACAAATAAATAAATAAATAAATAAATTCAAAAGATTTTATGGGACAAACTCAACAAATGTGTAGTATCTAAATAGCTTTAATAATTTTTAACAGGCAGTAATTGTATCCTATCCTAGTACGGAAATACATCAGTAGGAAGTATTAGTCAATGAACAGTCTTAGATGTATGCTAGACCAAGGAATTTAAAGTTATCATTTCACTTTATTCAGCCAATATTATTATTAATGTAGTCTTTCTCTGGAGCTATGGGATACACTTGACATTTTCCAAGGCTAGATATAAGTAGATATTTTTGTTTGTCTTGGTTACTTTAAAATTTTTATTTATTACTGCTCCTCCTGCTATTATTGTGTGTATGTGAGAGAGAGAAATAGATAGATAGATGATAGATAGATAGATAGATAGATAGATAGATAGATAGATAGATAGATAGATGAGTGTATGAGTATGGGCATGTGTATGCTCTGGTGCCCATGTGGAGGTTATAGGACAACTTTTAGGACTTGGTTATCGCCTCTTACAAAGTTTTTGAGGTCTGGACTTTTCTGTTGTTTATGCTACATCTTGCACACTAAGGATTAGCTGGTTCATCACTTTCTAGGCTGTTCTCTTGACTCTACCTTCCATCTTGCCGTAGGAACACTTGAATTATAAATGTGTGCTACTTCATCTGGTTTTTCACCTGGGTTCTGCAAACTGAAATCATGCTTGTACAGCAAACGTTTTATCCACTGACCTGTCTCACTGGCCTTGATTTGTCTTTCTTGTTACAAATTTCCTTTAAGATGTTTACTTAGAGTTGAAAAACTTCACGAATTTTAAGATATCTATGAGTCAGAAGATTAAAAAGACATTTTCAGCACCATTTCAATAGAACTTCCATTTAGCTGCATGTCAACTGATCTCTACCAAGAAAGCTGGAGAAGAGAAAGATGTAGCTGGAATGTTTCTCCTGTCCCACCAGGCCCAAACAGTTCTGTGGCCCACTTATAAAATAATCACTCAGAAGCTTATATTAATTATAACTGCTCGGCCATTAGCTCAGGCTTATTACTACTAGCTCTTACACTTAAATTAATCTATGATTCTTATCTATGTTTAGCCACAAGGCTTGTTAACTTTTCTCAGTTCTGCCTTGTCATCTTGCTTCCTCTGTGTCTGGCTGGTGACTCCTGACTCAGCCCTTCCTCTTCCCAGAATTCTCCTTGTCTGCTTGTCCTGCCTATATTTCCTGCCTGGCTACTGGCCAATCATCATTTTATTAAACTAGTGTACAAGAGCATTATCATACATCATTTCCCCTTTTCTGTCTAATCAAAAAGGAAGGTTTTAACTTTAGTGTAGCAAAATTACATATAATAGAACAGTTATCAAGCAAGAATTACAGTTACAATATCTTGTCTATTTGTGTTTGGCAAAACTAAAGAAAATATTCTATCATCTTATACTTGTGAGTCTAAAGTTTCATATCTAATTTATCTTTTATCATAACTAAGGAAAACTATAATTATTTAGTCTTCAACTATATCAAAGACCTTGGAAGGATATAATATTACCTAAGTAAACAGAAAATGCATTGTAAGCAACTTTCAAAATTCTGGAAATGACAAAGACAACTGCCTACCTGGACAGTCATCCAAAGTTCCTCTGTAACGTTGGGGTATCGATCTTTAGCCAATAAGTCTACAGTTTTTTAATTGCTTCTCCCTGTGTCCTGTAGAGCATTTGGCAGTCTCCTCTGTGAAGCAGGAACTTGAAGGACCATTTTGCCTTGTTTTGGCAAATTCAGTGGTCATTTTTCTCTGGGTCCTATATGTCAAGTTTATACAACATAGTATCAGCAGTCCAGGCAAGAGAAGTTTCTTGCTCAAATGGCTATATTCGGCAAGAAGATAAACTCCACATGAAGTGTCTTTGATGCTCACCTTCCTCTTTGAAGTAAATTGGTGCTGCCAGGAGCAGATGTGTCTCACTGTCCAGAACGTCTAAGATTTTAAAACATTTTAAATGCCATATTCTGTAAGTCTTTGAAGTGTTTGAAGATTATCTACCTAATTGAAATATATCCATGTATACCTAGAAAACTTTACTAACATGACTATAAATTTGACTATCATAGAAGACTGGTTATTGACATGTATTTCTTAATTATCCATTATCATTTAAATGAGTTACATAAGCATAATACCTTAAACAAGATTAGAAATACATATAGTATAACAAAATTATCTTTAAATTTGTAATATACTAAAATCCATAACAATGTAAAACATTGTAAACAAGTTGTTGCTCTTTAAAAATAGATTCAATAATCTACCCTTTCATCCTATCTTATCTATAATATCCCCCTTTCTTCTTTAGAAAGATATTACATTTATAATCAACCCCTTTTAAATAACAATAAACAATATTTTGGGAATTTGGACATAGCTTCTCATACTACTTCCTGCTGGATAAGGGCACTAGCAATCTTATGAGGATCTTGAGAAAATTAAAAATTATGGTCAAGTTCTGACTAGAGTAACTGCATTTTCTGAGCCAGTTGCCTTGAAGCCATTCTGAATATTGGATCATCTGGGCCATGGTGTCAGTGGAGACCTTTCAGGGGGTCTTGGCTGATCAAACCATATTAGCCTGGAAGCAATCCACAGGCCCTCATCTTCTGTGTAAACAAAAGCAGAACCTCCTTCCAAAGCAACATAACCTTAGATCCAAATTTTGAACTCAAGATACCTTTAAAATATACATATTGGCATAACTGAGTAGCCCTTTCAATCAAATGTCTTTCTGCAATTAAAAATCCCAAAGACAATATAATCCAGATTTTTTTGTGTAATATCCATCTTTACGTGGCTTATTTTTTATATTACTTTTACTATCTCTTTAAAGACTTTTTAAAAAAACTACTTCTTTATATTACTGCATATACTCCTTTTTCTCTTTCTTCCAAGCCTACATACATTTTTACACATAATGTAAACCATTTAAAGTCTTATTCCATCTGAATCTGCCTTATTGTGAATCTGTTGCTTTAAACTGCAGCATGACTAGTATTGAAGTGGCAGCTTTGGCTGCTGACTCTGCCTACCTCAGCTTTCCAACATGGCTGAACTATGTTTACCACCAGCTCTGGGGGAATCTGGGAGCCATTCTTTCTGCCAACTCTGGGAGGCAGTGGGTCTATTCCACCATCCAGCACAGAAACCCTTTTTTTTTTGGTACTACCAAAAGCTAAATCTGCCACTCAGTATGCTGCCCAGCTTGGAGATGCCACTATGTACTACATCAGGAATCTGCCATGCTGCATTCAAGCCCACACGTGGCAAACCCACCATAGTGTAGCTCAACCCCTCATGCCATGGCTTCCCTGAGAGACACATTTAGGAAACTATTTTTAGCTCTGTTTTAGAATCTTTTTTTAAAGCTTTCTCAGGTTTTCAGTGGAGATTCTTGATCCATGTTGGGCAGCCAAATGCAGCTGGAGTGTTTCTCCAGTCCTGCCAGACCCCCACAGTTCTGTGGCCCACTTATAAAATAATCACTCAGAAGCTTATATTAATTATAACTGCTTGGCTATTAGCTCAGGCTTATTACTGACTAGCTCTTACACTTAAATTAACCCGTAATTCTTATCTATGTTTAGCCACATGGCTTGGTACTTTTTTTCAGTTCTGCCTTGTCATCTTGCTTCCTCTGTGTCTGGCTGACAACCCCGGATTCAGCCCTTCCTCTTCCCAGAGTTCTCCTTGTTTGCCAGCCCCGCCATTACTTTATGCCAGGCTACTGGCCAATCAGCATTTTATTAAACCAGTGTACAAGGGCATTATCACAAAGCAGAAAAATGCTCTGTACTCAGTGAAAATGACCTTCCTTCATCATCAGCATAATCTCAGAATGCATAGAAACAAAACACTTTAACATAACTTCTATTAGTTTTTCTTCAAAGACAGAAAACTCTTTTAAATGCATGCTTAAAATATTGTTCACAATATTACTTTCGCTCTATTAAGCCTTTCAGATCTATGTCATATGTTCTTTGCTCATGCCCAAGAATATGATTACATCATTGACATAAAGTTTTTTTCAAAAAATATTTAATAGATTATAACTTCCTTAGGAGAATTCCTATGCCTTATGACCTTATTTTTGTACAGAGGTCATCAACCTGCATCAAAAAATCCTTACCAAATCTATTTAGAGTGCTGTTGAGTCTCTACAATCTCAGAGAATAAATATTTTAGTCTAAAAATTTGGCAGAATGTCATGTAGAAAAAGGAAGAAATTCATTCATAAAGATGTTAAATAATCTTTGCACATATCACTAGGATGAGAATAGGACAACAGACAAGGATTTCATCTAGTGAGGTGAAATCTAGCATGTCCAATTCCATAAGGAATTATCATGACAAAATATTTGCCTGTTCTGCACTAGAAATGAACAGTCTGGGCAAGTATTTTGGGACAATTTTCTACAAAGAATTTAATTATTTAATTTGTGAATGGTCTACATGATTTATATTTTTTATGCTGAAGCATGTTATAGGGCCTGGAGAGATGGCTCAGTGATTAATAAAGTTTATCGTCTTGAAGTGTACCCAAGTTCCCTCCCCAGCATCCATTCTGGGTGGCTCACAACTGCCCTTAACAGCAGCTCTGGATCTAGGGGTATTCAGTGCCTCTGTGACCTGCAGGCACCAGCACTCACATGCACATATCCACATATAGAAACACAGATAAACACACATACACATAATTAAAAATAATAAAAATAAAAACCAAAATACAACATATAATTTATGTTATATTCCAATATTTTATAAGAGAATGAATCCATTATAAACATAAATATGTATATGGAACAGAGTTCTATTATCTTACATTTTCCCATTATTTATTTATGTTTTGAGTTTATAATATAATCACATAATTTGCCCCTTCTCTCCAAACCCTCCCATATATACACCTCCTTGCCCTCTTTTAAATCCCTGCCCTCCTTTTACATTAATTGTTGTTACATACACTCATGTATATCTATATACCTACATATTCCTAAATATATAAATATGACCTTCTCAGAGTGTAAAGTGTTATTTATATGAGTGTTATCAGGGACTGAGTAACTAATTGCTGTGTTTTTCCCCAAGAAAGACTACTTTTCCCACTCTCAGCATTCCGTAGTTGCCTATAGTTCTTTGGGTAGAGTTGAGGGCTCACCTGCTTTCCTCTTTTTACATTGGTGTGTCTATTGTTGTTATCCTTGCTCAGCTCTTGTTTAGAGAGTCATATTGGTGATCATTTTTTAGTGTAGTAGCCATTACTAGGAGACATAATCTTAAAGTAAACTTCCTGTTCCTCTGACTGCTACAGTCTTTCTGCTCCTTTGACAGTATTCCCTGAGCTTTAAGTACAGCATCTGCACTGGAGATGTAGCCAATGGGACTGGGATCCACAAGTGCATTTGGATTGGTTGTTGTTTTATGAATTGGTACTACACTTATTTGTAAGTATGATGACAAATATTTAGTGTGTAAATAGAGATTCTGCTGGTTTAGTAAAGTGGTGATTGGAGGTTTTTTCCAAGAGTGTCTTGGACACCCCTGGACAGCAACTCAGAAGAGGCTTCTTATGCAAAGTCTTGGGGTTTTTGTTAGGTGGTCTTTTGCTCTTGGATAGATCATTGTCAGCCCAGATGGGAAATTTTCACTTAATCTATATATTTATATTCATTTATAGACTGATGTGGATTATAGGTAATTTTTAGGCAGAGCATCAGTGTATCATTCCGTATGAGGTTTTTTATACATTTTTCCTGTTACCTTATTCTCTCCTCTCCTTCTTCTGCATTTATCCCCCTCCCCTCTCTAATTAGATCCCCTCATTTTTCTCATTTCCACTAGCAAGTCAGTTGTACCCAGCTGGTCCTCTCTCTATTGCTCTTTAACTCTCCAACTCCAACAATGGTCTATTTTTACTTACCTGGTTTCTGCAGTTACTCCAGGTTATTTACATATATCTGAAGATATGGAGCCAGAACTACCTATGAGAGAGAAGATTTAATATTATTTTCTTCTAGGTCTGGGGTACCTCACTCAATATGTTCAGTTCTAGTTCCACTCACTTGCCTACAAAGTTCATGATTTCATTTTTCTTTAGAGCTGAATTGTGTCCCATAGTGTATATATACCATATTTTCATAATCTATTCATTGATTATAAGACTTTTAGATTATTTCCATTTCCCAGCTATTGTGAATAGAGTAGTGATAAACATGGCTAAGTGTATAACATATAGTTATATAATATAATATATAAAATATTGTATAATAATATGAATACATATTATAAATGTAAATATGTATATAGATCAAAATTCTGTTGCCTGGAAATTTCTCATTAATCCATAATCAGTTTGTTTCTGACCAAGAAGTTTCTAAAATAATATTGCAGAAGCAGAGTATTAATATTCAAGTAGCAGCTCTTGCTTGTTCAGTGTATCAAACTAATTTCACCAATAATTAAAACATGTTAGATATGTAATGTGACATGTACTGTTAATATGTGATTTTCATATTTCAGTAAAATAAGGATGTTGGCAATAATAAAGCATAGTATAAACTTACCCAGATAGTATCTTCAGATAAAATAAAATTAAAGGTCAAACAAAATCAAGCAAGGAGGCTCACACATAAGATTTGACTGCACAGCATTGATTTAGATGTTGGGAAAGGAAGAATTACCTTTTATCTCTTAGCCAGTTGGACTTCTATATCCCTTCATGACAGATATATGACATGGTATGTAATGGACTATGAAAAATAGTTGATATTTAGAACAGCGTTTACCTTATTCAAAGAAATGGGATCTGTGTTGAAAGGTCAATTGATTGTACCTGAAATTTGGCAGGGTTAAAAAGACACACAAGTGAAACTAAGGAGACAGTAAGAGTCTTATTTTCAAGAATGTGAACTTGGTAGTGAAAAATATTTTAAATTATTGACCGTGACAATAAGATTGTAAAACTAAAAGTAATACAGCAGTAGTATATATAGATTCTTAAAAGGAGAGAAACCATTGTGCCAGCAATTTTTAGTGTAAACAATTGTTTACACTAACTGTTATGATTAATTGTGATTAATTGTGTTTTAGAGAAATTGATTTAATAATATACTGAAGTGAGCTGTAAGGTTGGCATGAGATGTATGGGAAGATAATTTCCCCTCTTACTAAAATTCATTATGACTCTTAAATGTCATGTTTTTAAAAATAACAATGTGTTCTTGATTGTCTAGAATTTACAAATAGTTGTAGGCAAGGAAAAATCATAAACTCTACATTCACCACAGTAGCTTAATAGTTTCATAATTTCTTTCTGATTATTTATACTTTATGCTTTCTTAATCTTTCATTGTCTGTTACAAGGATTCAAATATTATGGCACCAATTTGAAAATTATCTTTAATGTATTGCTGTATTTCACTTAGGTCTGTATGGGCTGTCTCCACACTACTTTGTGAACATATTTCATCTACTGTGAATGGTATTGAAATGTAAATGTCTTTAAAATGTTCTTTGCATGCTTTTATACAGTGTATTATGAGTTCACATAATAAGTCAGAAACTTATATGTGTGTAATGTGAAATTATTTTATCATCTCACTAATCAAGAATAATGTGCAATTTTTTGAATTTGTTTTGGTTCTTATTTTATGAAATATTTAACTAAAAGTGTAAGTATAGCCAATGAAAAAAATCTGTATTAAATATTTAGCAAGTTTGAAATTATATTTGAAGACTAAAGACAAAGTGAAAATTAATTACATTGAATTTTGGCTATATTTTAGCATGGAAGAATTCATTTAATATTGGGTAAAGAATGATAATTAATTTTACTAAAAGGAAAAAAATATTTTGTTGGTCATTTTAAATCATCTAAATTACTGAAGCCTGTGCATACAATTTTAACTACCAGTTAACCAATCATATTTGTAATCTATGAATGACTAGAATTTTTACCATGTCTCTATATATCAGTGCACACACACACACACACACACACACACACACACACACACACAAGCACAGAGGTGCACATATGTACAGATACCCAGATACACATAAACTTTGGAGAGATCTCTTGCTAGATCTAACTTGTTATTGAATGTGTGTTAGTTACTTAGTATAATCTGTATGCTCACCAAAGATCTAAGATTATATGTTACTGGAATATGCATACTATATTAACTATATTCAGATATTTAAATCTATATACTTATAAATAACTTGGGAAAGAAATTATCAAAAACTATGTATTATTGAGTGGTGGGTGTTTAGTTATAACTGAATTTTAATACAAACAATAGTTATGAGTCAATCAATATTTGGAACGATGTCAGGTATATGGTTCATGTATTAAACAAACGGAGGCTATAAAATACTAGATCAGAGATAAGACCAAAATCTTGAATTATTTTATGAGGTAGACATAGTAAAATGCATAAAGACTAACTTGCTTAATACATCTTTAATGCATTTTTGATATTATTTTCATAAGTACATACTAAACTTAATTATTTTATGTTATGTAAAGTAAAATTCTCTTTGCATGTTAAATTTCATAAGAGAAGGTAGTCAGTTGTAGTAGTTTAAAGTGTTCAATCATTTGCTAGTCAGATACTGCTCCTTATTAAGTATATACTTTTTGAGAAATTACTTATTTTGATATTGATGCTTTACTTTCCTTGTGCTTTTCTAAGCACTAATATGTGCATACATATTTTAAAATATTTTTCCAGGGAGCACATTGTACCTTGTAAGCCTTCAGGCTAGCCAAAATTATTGGAAAGAATGAACTTATCCTTCAGAGTCTAGTAATTCAAGAGCATGAGTTATCTAATAGATTTTCCCATTTCAGCCCAAACAAATTTATTGGGCTCCTGTTATGTTCAAGGCATTATACTAGATTAGGGACATAAAAGTGAGTAAGAGAGGATTTCCATTCTCGATTTCTTACAATTTAGTATGCTCTGGGAGGGCAGCGCTCATATATTTAGATGATCTGTAGTATGTGATTTAGTAAAGAACATGGCCATGATAACACTTCATTTGGCATATTACTATTTGCTTATATTTACCACAATGTCTTTTTCATCTGAAAGAGTTCAATGACTTTTTATCAATGCCAATTCTATTATCCACTTAACAATTTTGGACACTGAAAACGTGAAAGCTGGAAAAGTGAATTCTAATAAGCACTCACAATTTTTAATAAACTCGTGTCTAGAACTTCGTCCAAGTTACAAAGAATCAAAAGTAAGATGATCAAGCTGTTCCGTTTTTCTTTATGCCAAGCATAATGGGATACTCTCACTTATTTAAGTTTCCCTTTCGGTGCCTTTTAATATATTTTAAACTGAAAAGAAATTTGGATAATCAAAGGACCAGTGTCCCATGTAATGCTAAATGGTGGTTGTGTACGTATGCACACACAAATATACTCGAGGAACACATACATTCAACAGGCAAACAGTTGTTCTCAGTAACCATGGAGCATCAGTTTAAGTAAATCCTGTTGATAACCACATCTACAGATAATGTCTACTTTTATAAAATGGAAGATTGTTCGCATTGAATCTACACACATCCTCCCTCCCATACACTTGATGCAAAGGTTGTGTAGTTATTAGGTTATATTGCTTAATGAATAACAAGAAGAAGAGTCAGTTCAATCAGTGCCCAGCTGAATTCTAGGTTGAAGTTCCCATGGCTATATAACACTGACTATAGTTACTTACATACATAAAATAATAAAATACATAGCAAAATGTGCTCAGAAAATAGTGGAAAAATTATATTTGGTGTAAAGTTTAGTGAAAGCTTCATGAGGAATGTACCATTTGTGCTAGAAATTTAAGGATGAAGATGGTTTTAGAAATGAGAAAATGAATGAAGTGATTTTCTAGAACAAGGGAAGAAAATTGCTGGAAGATTCCAGTATCAGTGAAAGTTTTCTCATGCTATAATCATTACCTAGCAAACACTAAATAACATCCAAAATTGGCTTATTGCTAATTGAAAAGGATCATTTATCAGAAGAAATATTACTTTTGCAAACTAACAATCTATGATTTAGGCTTGTAGCAAGTGTAAATTTTATGTCTGTTTCATATCAAATAGAAATTATAATATGATTAGAGATCATTATCTCCTTAATCAATAAAAATTAAAATTGTATATTGAATTTACTCTTTCACTTGTTTTATTTTCCCAAAATTTACTAGAAACCCTACAGTTAGGCATATAAAACCTTTAGTGCTAATGTCACTTAAAGCTCCTCAGTTGTGAGATTATGAGAATTCCCTTTCCTGATCTGAGCCCAAAGTTCCTTCCCTAGTTCTTAGAAAACAGTGCTAATTGTGTCCCATACAGCTAGAGAGTCATAAGGTACATACATTTCCTATTCTCAGAGAGATGTAGTGTTGAATTCTGGCACTTTTCAATGGGGAACACTAGTCATGACAGTATAGATTAATTTCCTACCAGTGGGATGGTAATCAACTTGAAGCATTTTCAGAATTGGAAATACAAAAGCAGTTATAGCATTAAATGCAATAGTCATGCAATATGCATTCATTCCATGCTTAAATGGAAGTTCTGCATAGAAGCATAATGACTGATAATATTTTACCCAAATCTTAGTCTCTAATAGACTTAACTTATATAAATTGATCTTTTTTGATAAATAGAATGTTTTTATGATCTCCAGAAAGGTATATAAAAACATATTCCTTGAATTTGGTCTATAATATGTACTTGACTTTCATGAATCTTAAAACAAAATGAAAGAAAAAACTTATTAGGCAAAGTATTATTTTTCTTTATTCAACATGAATAAGTCTCTTGTATTTTTATTTATAGTGTGTACATAAAGATATTTTGATTATCAATAGAGTTGTTGGTAGACTACGTATCCTAATGTGGATCAAACCTGGCTTAATGCCTACTTTTATAAATTTGTATTTTAATGCAGCCACAGCTTTGGTCAACATTTTGCCTGCAGTTCACTTCAGACTACAGCAATTTGATAGAGACATTATTATATGCAAATGTAAAACATGCTTACTATGTAGATCCTTATAGAAGAAAGTTAGCCAACCAAAATTTTAAAATTAGAATGTTATATAAAATCAATGCTTTAAAATGTAATGTCTTAAAAGAGTGTTGGATATGTTTTAGAGAGCTTTTGAAGCATGTTTGACACTGAGGGATTGAGCACAGGATTTAAAAATCTACTTTAAATATTTATATTTTTATTTAGTGTCTTTCTTAAGTTAGCCTATATTCTAGAGTTTTATATAACTTGAAGACCAAAGAATTAAAGAAAATTTTGAAATTAGGAAAGTGAGTTGGTATTATCAAAAGTTAAATTTAGAGGTTATAAGGATGTGTATATTTGCATTACTTAAACATGTTTAATCTCATTGTTATTTTCACACAATATTAATATAAGAAACTTCAAATAAACTGAAAAAAATGAAGAAATTGAGACTATAGTGCATCAAAATACCTGTGAATAACAAAGTTGGAAATTATTTATTAATTAAATTAAATTTATATTTATATAATTATTTATATTGTTAAACAGATCAAAATGATGCATGCATACGCATTCTGTCCTCGTGTACCATATAGTCATGTACTTTTGCTTTATATACCTTTTAGTATTTACTCATTTAAAGTGAATTATGCTTTCATATAATGCACATGAACACTAAATATCTATGGTAGTATATTAATTATATAAACTATATAAATTATCTTTAGATGTTCTTTATTATGGAGAAATACTAGTTGGATTATAATAATGTTTCCTATTATTTGTAACATAGTTGCAAATGATTTTCAAATTTTGAAAAATCAATTGAGGCTTCTGGATGGGCTGGAAAGGCCTGTTTCTTTTTATCATTTAAAGTACTTAAAAACAGTAGCAGTTTATTTGTAGGTATAGTGGTTCTTAGACAGTCTTTATCCATTACAGATCTTTAAATCAGTAAAAGTGTAGGCACCTCAGAAAAGATACTGTTGTATTTATGTATAAAATAATCACACCCTCCTAAATACTTTAATTTATAGATTATTTATGATACTTAATAAACTTTAAATTAGTTGTTAGTTAATGTGTTCATTAGGACTAATGACAACATTAGTACATAGTCAATATTTTTAATTTTTTAAAATATTTTGTAACTGCAGTTCATTGAATCTAGGGTTATGGAATCCATAGATACAGAGTGATGACTGATATTGACTCTTAAAATAAGATGTGTCTGAAACATGACTTGAGCAGCTTTGTCTCTGAAACATGACTTGAGTAGTTTCTATTAAGTAGCTGAGAGTTTTTTTTAACTAAATGATATAAGACTATTGCAAATTTAACTCTGAAATTTGTGCTGTTTTCCTTATTAAATTGTTTTCTTCTTCCTTCCTTTAATAATTTGCAGTCATTTTGTTTTATGTTCATTTTCAGTTCTTTAAAATACTTGACACATTTTAGAGTTTTTATTTAATAAGGTATTGGTTCAAATATGTTAGGATTAAATCACTTCAAATTATTAACAGTCAACTGATTTGACATGAAAGAATGACAATTTTTTATCCTGTAATTTTGAATTGAATTGTTTCATACTTGATATTACATTTTTTCTTTCTTTTTGAAAATTGATTTATTTTGCATCCTGACCACAGTTTCCCTTCCCCTCACCTTCCTTCTGCCCTCTGAACCCACTACTCCTCTGTTTCTATTCAGAAAAGGGCAGGTCTTCCATGGACTGATACTACATTTTCAATCTTCATAAATTGTTCCTGAGTTTGAAATACTTTTTAAATGTATCTATTATTTTTAATAAATATTAATACTGATTTCATAATTTTGTAATTTTTGTTGCTATATAGCCATTATTTGCATATGTTTCACACATTTCTACTGTCTTTCAAATGCATTCCCATTTTTTCTATAACAGCATCCTTATGTCATTGATTAATATTAATATATCACTTACATTGAATCTGCCTCTGATAACTTTATCATAGAGCACGACTCTTATTTCTAAATCGGTAAAGACTGTATGTAGTTTCCATTTAAAACATTGTCTTTTGAAACATGTAAGCATTCTTAAATTGTAAAATAGATCCAATTAACATATGCATCAGTTCACATGCTTACCATATTTTGTTACAAGAATACTTGACAGTTACTCCTCTGGAAATGTTCAAGAAGGCAGTATATTGCTATTTAACATTCTCTTAACTTGTTCTCCCATACTAAATTCTATATTCTTTTGCTAATGGCTCCCTAAGACCTTCAAAATCCTGATGCTTGTAAGCACCAACCTCCTATTTGCTTCTGTGAAATCGACTTTGGTATGAGGTGAATTTCAGTGGAATCATTCCTGAGGTTTTAAATATATGATTATATGTGCATATCTTTTCATTTACTAGGTGTATATTTAAAAGCATGAACGTATGCCAGTTTTTAAGTCATAATCTTTCTTACTAAGTTCTATAGCCATTTCACTTCTGGGAACCTCCATCTGGAGACCACTGTCCTAGATAAAGATCATTAAAATATGCATGTTTAGGACTTGCTACTTCTTTTAAAACTTTTGGAAGTTATGTAGTTGATTTCAACTAGTAATATTTCACCATTAAAGATCATATTTAGGGTTTTGTTGTTTTAATTTTTTTTCTGTATCATATTTGTCAACCTCCTTCTGTTTCTGCTTTCTAAAATGCTTTAACTAGACCTGTGGAATGATTCAGTAGGTAAAGGGTGCTTGGCACTAATCCTGACAAAGCTGAGTTAAATCCCAAGCATCCATTGTAAAAGGTGTAAACCAACTCCCACAAGTTGTTCTGTGACCTCTACATGTGTGAACACACAAAGTATAAAATATTTTAAAATTTTAATCATGATAAAATATACATGATTTAAAATTTACATGTCAACCATCCTAATGCAGACTGGTATTCATTTCCTATGTATTTACATTCTTGGGTTTCTTCTTAACAACTGACATTTTTAAATTATGTGCTGAAGAAGTATAATCAAATCATTCCTACATATCAATGAATCAGAAACTCAAATTTTAAATTGTTTTCTCTAAAATTCAAAGCTTGTGCAAGAGTGCATGTCTTTATAAATTAAAATTGTGAAGCCGGGAGATGGTGGTGCATGCCTTTAATCCCAGCAGTCAGGAGGCAGAGGCAGGTGGATCTCTTGTGAGTTCAAGGCCAGACTGATCTGCAGAGCGAGTTCCAGGAAAGGCTCTAATGCTACAGAGAAACCCTGTGTTGAAAAAACAAAACAAAAAACAAAAAACAAGAAATTAAAATTGTAAAAATAGTTATGTGGTAACAAATTACAAAAGTCTAACTGCACTTCACCTTGTTTCACTTATACTACTCTTTCTTAAGCAGATTTATTCCTTTAATAACTTATATTTTATATGTAGATTTCTAGACGGTTTTCTCTATATATTTGTGCCTACAGAATATATGTGCGTAGATTTGCATAAATTATACTTCATAATTTTCATGACTTGCTGTCGTGAATCAGTTATACATCAAAGAAGCATTTTCATGAATGCATATTTAAATATAATATCATTTAAAGTAAACGTTTTCAGTATTTTAATGGCATTTTAAACTTCATGAATAAATAATAGTATTTAAGAAGTGATTAATGGAGAATGGTATAAAGGAAGAAATCCAACAATACTCCACTATTTTCAGCCACCACAATGATTTTCTACTCAGAAAAAAAATCCATGTAGGACCTTCTTAGTTTTGGAACATAAGTTACCAGGACATATGCTGAAGTATATGTCATCATTTGTTTGTTCAGTAATGTGCTCTGAAAGTTTTTATTTTCTGCATAAATCATGTCAATTTATATTGCATATAAAATTTGTCTTTACTCGAGGCATGTCATTTTCCCAAGTAATAATCATAGTTAACTATTTATTTCCTCACTGTTGGGTTACATATTCATTTTTAAAAAGTATGCTGCACTGAATTTCTCATTCTTAAGTTTTGTTTTTAGGATAAGGTCTTCCTCTGTCGCTTAGACTTCCCTGAACTCATGGCAATATTCCTGCCAACTTCTCAAGTGCTGGGATTTCAAACAGAAGCTGCACCACCCACCTTCTTGTTTTTTCAAATCTTTGCATATTGATTGGAATAGCTTTGATATATATTCCTTGGTCAAGTTTCTTGGGCAAATAGTATGTCTATTTCATTCCTAGACAATTCCAAATGATTCTACTGTTGGGCAGTTTTACAAACCACAAAGCAGCTTCTTTTCTCTTAAAGTATGTTTATACTTCTACATTTTATATTAATATTTTAACATTTCATCACTTTAAACACATCAAATTGTTCCCCTTTTTATTAAATATAGATCTTTTCTCACATTGTAATAATATGACCAAATAAATCAGATAAAAAATATACAACTCTGTTATTTTTCTCTAAATTTTGGGACATGGAATTATTTTTATGAAGAAAATTTTAGTGTTATTTTTATCTGTGTCTCTGGCCCTCTGTCTCTCAGTCTCTGTCTCTGTGTCTCTCTCTGTTTCTGCCTACCTGTCTCTCTGTTTCTGTCTGTCTGTCTGTCTGTCTGTCTGTCTGTCTCTGTCTCTCTCTCGTGTGTGTGTGTGTGTGTGTGTGTGTGTGTATGTGTGTGTGTGTTGCATTTTATTTTTTACTCTTCCCAAAATGTACACCTTCGGTTGGTTTCCATCAAAGCACATGAAAGTTCTTGTTCTTGGTTTCATAATCTGACCATTTGGGTAGAATCATAAACAAGTACTTTTAAAGAGCTGTACATTCTCATATAGCTCATATTAATGTATTTCACATAGGTTCACAAATTCAAGGCTCATTATAGATGGATAAAGAAGTAACATACAATTCATTTTTTTACTTCTGTATTTATTTATTTATCATTTCCCAGAACTTATGTTGATAAAGAACTTTAACATTCTCTTTTTAATAGCATACATAATGGATTTGACTTGAAATGGTAATATAATTATCATGTACATGAATAAATTTTTGTTGTACTTATTAATATAAAATACCACCTGTATTTCAAGTTGCAGAAATTCAGCCAAATTACAATTTGACCATTTAATTTCATGGCATCTTCAGTTTGCAAAAGGAAAATGAGCTCTTTTCTTTCTAAGTCTGAAGATCTGAAAAAAGAAAAGAACCTTTGCATTAGGGAATTTTCTTAACTGAACAAAGTGTTCTTTAGTATTTCAGTTCTGTCTTTTACATAGTAAGGAAAACTACCCTTAGGAATTATTTTGTAGTCTCTAATGATACCTTCAGAACTTCACAATTCATTGAACTGGGATAATACCACAGAGAGTTGCCTTTGATTTTATTTTCAATCCTTCCATTCTCTACCTATAGGATTGACATTGATTTCAGTGTAACTCTCAATTTGGCTCAGGTATCAATAGCTGCTTATCAGAGAAGTGAGTGTTAATGTAGTAAAAAAATGAAGCAATCTATGCACTCTCAGTAGTTGTGTTTTTGTATTATTTAATTTTTTTATTAGCCATGAAGTTATTTAGTAAAACTGTGTGTCATAAAGAAGTCTGTTAAAAATACAGTTTTATCATGATGAATAATATAAAAGTAACGTTTTCTCCTAACACTTTATTCATTGATTTGATGAATATTTACTTTGTACCTCTTATATTACAGCACTATATGGGGCATGTATTCAAAAATCCTGGCATACAGGATTGTGCAGAGCTGCACAATGACTCACGTATTAAATGAATATGAACGCAATTGAGATAAATTGCTTTCGTTTTCAAACACATATCCTTCTAGGTCCCAATTCAGGGCAAAACAGTTATTTTATGATTAGACTTGTAACGACACTTCTCAGTATTTATAATTACCACCTTATGCTTTTTTTCTGCTTTTCTGGAGAAAGGAGTGATTATGCTTTAGAAAACCTGATTAGTCATTTATGAATGGTAGTCACTACTGCTGCTCTACATATTTGCTGCTTTTCTTGAAATGAGCAGAGAGAATTCTCTGGTGATGGTCTAGAGGTGTTCAGATGCCATCTACAGCTAGGAAGGCTGAAAGGTGTGAAACTTTGATGGTAGGAAGCATCATATACATGCTGACGGTTACCCTAACACTTCCTTATGTGTATTTCAAAATAAGAGTGTTGTGCCAGCTCTACCTCTCGCCCTTGGTAGGATATATTGGGTTTGAATTTGTGTGCTATCAGCTTTATTTGAAGTTTATTGTGCCCATACTATTGTGCACTGTATCAGTTATGTAATCCTGATTATTTTGATATAACCTCATATGTTGAATGTGTAAAAACCTTTAATATTGCATTCATTAAATTAATTTTATTTTAATTGACATATAATAAGTGTACACATTTGTCAAATGAAGTACAGAATTTTGATTGATAATTACAACGAATTATCTTTGACTGAAAACATTTATAATTTATTTGGGTTAAGACTATAACATTTCTTTATTTTCAATAAAAGAAAAAAAAGAATATTAAATGTTTGCTTCTAGCAATCTTGAAAAATATAATTGTATATATAGCTTTCTCGTCTATGTACCTCTAGAACTAACTGTAATTAGGTGCCCATTAATCAGAATTCCTCTAGCCTTTTTTCTACCCTATAATTCTCAGACTCTATTACCCACTATTATGGTCTCGGTATGTACAAGATCAACCTACTTGTTTCTTTGTTTTGAATTTCAAATGAGGCAATTGTTTGTTTTGTTTCTGTTTCCATGTCCAATATATCTCACTTAACATACAAAAATCTACATCGAACTGTAGTAGAGAATTCACAGCTAACATTAGGGAACCTAGTGCAGGATTTCCTCCTGAAATTAATAACCTTTATGATTAAGTGATTAAAAATGGTCTTCTTTATGTAGTTCTCTCTCAGTTAAATAGCTTCTGACTGCTCAAAATGTCTGAGGTTTCTCTACTAAGATGAGATTTCATTGACACATGCCATTCGGTGGCTTCATTCTACTGGACTTGGTCCCATAATATATCATTTTAAATCACCATTTAAGGTTCTGTAGAGTGATTTACTAAAGGCCAGAAACATCTTAGGATTTTATGTTTTATCAGCTTCAGAGATGCTCAATTTCAAATTTAGAATTTAGACTTAAGTCTGGATTTATTTGGTTTTTACACTTATATCAACTTACAAGTTCTACATCACAACTTTCTTACTAAATACTCTTGGCCAATACGAAAGATAAGCAATTTAATCCTTATCTTTCTGTAATAACTAACATTTCCTTCATCATTTAAATACATTCCCCCTATTTCTATCTTTAAATCTTTTTTCTCTAGGCTTACTACATTGAAATCTATTTCTTTCTGTACAATGTCTGAACACCTGGATCAAACTTTCCCTGAGTTCCAATGTTCAAGACTACCAACTGATGAATATTATTGTTTGTTTGACTGCATGTTTGTAATTGAAAATATTGCCATGCAATAATACACAGCTTCATTCTAATAAGAGTTACTCAATGTGTATTGAAATATAGGTATACTTCACCTAAAATGATTATTGTTTCAAACAATTCCTAAGAGGAATAACATGTATTTATTTACATTTTAATGCCTATAGAGGCAAGCTAATATTGAAAAATCAGACAGAAATGTTGAGTCTAGGGGAGAGATTCATGTACATTTGGTCACTGCGGTATATCTGCCCTGGGTTACTGTAATTGGCTTCTTGCCTTCATCTCTTAGCTTTTGTTAAGGGGTAGGAGCCCAGATGGCATGCTACCTGCTTCTTAAAAGAAAAGGAGAGTTCTACTTTAAAAAAATTGCTTAAAATGCAATTTTGATTATCTAGGGCACAGACTTTACTTAATAAAATACAATCTATAATTGTATGCTTATGGATTTATTTATAGTCACATTTTAGTTATACTCAGAATATAGACAGCCTTCAATGAAAAGTCATTAATTGTATGTCACTAGGTAAATATTACTGTGTAGAAGAATAAATTAGCTAATGAAGTGTAGTTTATTGATAATTTGGCAGGCACATACAAAGTGCCATCAGGTATAAAGATACTGTAGAAATTTCATTAGAAACCTCAGGCAGCCCTGCATGCCCATTTCTAACTACGGAAATTTTGGTTATATCACATCCTGACTCCTGACATTAAACAGATAGTTTGTGTTGCTGATCCTCTTTTTTCAAGGGCTAAAGAGTGAATGATCAGGTCTAACTCATAGAATGTGAGGGTATATTTATAAAGTAATAATATAGTAGCAGATAAATTATTAATAAATAATGATTCTCAAGGTATAACAATATGAGCTAAATATTAGGTAGAAGAAAAGATGTCCAAATATATAATGAATATGAGGGCAGTGCTTAGAATTCAATTTTATGTGTAAGATATAGAAGTCAAGATTTTACAAATGTTTCAAATTTATTTGTGTGTGTCTGTGTGTATATGCCCAAGTGTGGTCATATACACATGTGTGTGTACATGAGAGATGATGTCTGGATAGACTTACCAAACCAGTAACAAAGGTGGAAATATATGCTATTATTTTGATACAATAGACTTATTGACTATCAGGAACCTGATTTTAACCATGACATACAAGTAGTTACTTGTTTTCTAAAATAAAAGCAGTCTGTCTATCTTACCAGGCATGCATACCTCATACTTTATTGTATCGGGAACATATAGCATATACTGAGGTCATGAATTGAGAGCGCATGTTATGGTGTGGTGTGAAGCACACTGTTTCCAATGCTGTTTAAGTCAGGTATTTCTGAGTATAAAGCTGCTATATTTTAGATTTACTTATTCTTTTTAATATATATATATAGAAAATATTGATAAGGAAACAAAATCAACAGGGTAAATTGTATGTTTGAGCTTAATATTGGCATTTAGAAATTTCATTAAATCATACAATTGTGCAGTTTCACAAACTGGCTTTCTGGATTTTCACAAGAGATTTGGAAATATAAATTGAGTCATTCAGGCAAAATATTGAATTTCAAGATACTGTTAAATGCCAGCTTGCTCACATAAATATTTTTATTTACTGTAGGTATTTGGGGCTATTTCTTGGAAGATTTGGGATATAATACTTCAATATTCATGTACTGGTTTCTTAATTAATGCACTTTAATTTTTGATGATTTGTTTATAACCTTGTCTAGGCTTTGTAAATAGATGAAAAAAATGTAACTTTTGGATTCTTACAGTGATAATATCACTGTTTGTTTTCCCAGTGCTAATTATTTCATAAAATCAAGAAATTGTGTTTGTAAATATTTGGGAATATAATTTTATATTATAGCACTATATACTTAGGGACTTAAGACATGTTTTTTTGTTTATTTCACTTCCATTCATGCTTTAAAACAGTTGTTCTTGTTTACTACAGAAAAATCTAAATCTAAATTGTATAAGCAAATTCAATATTTATAAGAATATAAAAATGAAATAACTGGGAATACCTAGAAAAACCAGTTAATTTATTCAATAAACATTCATTCATTCCACAAATATTTAAGATTATATTATCACCTACAATAACAACTTTACTAGAAATTAAGTTTCATTTTTCCTGTTGTATTTTCAAATTATTGTTGCTTCACATTTTTAACTTCACAGTACATTATTGCATTAAGAAAATTTAAATATTACAATGATGTAAATAAATACTAGTTCTTTCATGTGGACTTTATGAAAATGAAATAAAGTGCAAGAGTGGCAGTGGGCTGCAAGTCCTTAAAATATTTTTCCCCAAAAATCTAACCTTGGAGAAACCGGCTTATCTTTTCACATTTTGTATGTGGCATTTTCAGTCTCTTCTAGAAGTTATCTCATTTGTTCTTAGCCATGTAGCACTAGTCTGAAATCGTGCATGCAGAATATTTATATGTGGTATATATTCTTTACTTTGTATATCCAGTGGAATAAAAACTCAAGGGAAATGAGAAATATAGAATTATGAGTATAGTTAAGCCTTGTTGATTCTGTGGATATTCAAAAGGCTCCAGACTTTCCTTGTTTTCTTTTTCTTGACTTCTAATGATGAATTGCTTTATTTTTGCAACCATTTACATAACTACTGAGGTATATTTTATACAAAGTAGAATGATCATTAAAAGAGAGGATTCTGCCCTCTGCCCCAATTTTATTCCTGATTTATCCATATAGTTTTCATAACAAACCACATAATTGGAAAAGTTGCGTTTATTCTTGTACATAATTTAGAGATATTGGCCAAAAAGAAGGAATTATATTGTTTTAAACATGCTTAGAATTCTTGATAAAGCAATTGCTTAGAGTCAAATGGAGTATAATGCCACTGCCACTCAAGGTCCTCTTTTGTAATCTCTAGCAGGTAATCTATAAATTCCAATGACCTACAAGTACAAGACAAGGACTGCAGGTGTTCAGGCACCATGATATCATTAGCAATAATCAATGCATGGCTGTGTTTTCTCACTAATACATGGATAGAGTACCAAATTATTGAGCAATGTTAGATTGCTCTTTTATCGAGCTCATTAGTCTTGGAAGAATTCATTAATCATTTAAGCTTAGAAGAAAAATGTAACCTAGGATTTGGCAGAACAATCAATAACACATAAGTCAGCATGTGTGTGTTTGTGTTTGAAGAGAAAAATAAGGAGAATTTTAAGTTTTAACATAGGACTCAGGGGAGGAGTTACCTGAAACTTTCTGTATTAGGGGATAGGGGTAGGACCATGTAGTTTTTGCAGCAATATCAACGTAGGCATTGGCAGAGAACTAAGAACTGTCTAATTTGTGTGTCTGATATAATTAATATTATATTTTGTACCATTTTGAAGTTTCTTTTTTCTCCAGAAATCGCAATTAGCATGATGAACTCTTACCACATGTTAATGGATCACTATTCTTCTGTCTCTATTACTTCCTCCATTCTATGGGCAGTGAATTGCATTCATAAATTTCAGACACATGTTTATTTTCATTTGAACTGTTAAAATTATCCACTAACAGCTTTTTCTATTATTTTACCCAGTTCATCATTCATATTGCCTGTGATATCTCTATAAAATAGTCATGTTCTGTTTGCAGTCAAGACTTCTACATTGCTTAACAAAGCAAATTTTCATGATTTAAAATGGATATAAATAGGTGATAAAATATTGATATATGCATGTATTATTATGATATATGCATACATTTGCATGGGAGATACCTGATACAAAGAGAGGCTTACTGTATTACCAAATTCAAGGAACAGTTCTAAGTGAAAGCACCAGGATGCAAAACATGCCCTTTAACTGTATAGATACACACAGAACAGAGATATTATTACATGTTCCATCATACTTCTGTTTAACCATAACCATCACACCTTTACAGATTCATTTACCCTCATTCTCTCCTGTACATTTTATGTATAGTGAAGCCTAACTAGCTATCATATTTTAAGTTTCTCATACTTCTCTTCATTGTCATCTAACTGGTTATGCACTTGCCTTAGTCCTCTGATAACATCTTCCCATCCATCAAGGCAGTATTCAAATCTCCCTCCCTCTCTGAAGTCTATTTAACTCTTATGAATTTGCTCCAAAACATATTCATAGTATTTCTCCAGCATGTAATTCATACTTCTATGATTGCATGCATACTGTTTTTCATATGTGTGCATACATTATTTTGACTTTTTCACAATAGTGTACTTTTCCAGTTTCATGGCCCAGTGACCATTCCTAGACCATGTTCGTAAATATTTATTGAATGAGTAGATTCAACTGAATACATTATGGCAAAAGCATGAAAATTCACATGCTACTCTTTCTAAGTCATGTTTGGAAAATAAATCCAAAGCACCTGTGTGTCAATATTGTAATTTCTCATTCAATAGGAGAGTTGATCGTTTATTATTTCTGATTAATTTCCTACAATTACACAGATTCGTATTTTACATTCTTGCAGT
>LZPO01099885.1:691367-720557 GCA_001675575.1 Neotoma lepida
TGCTACATTTTGTCTATTTTTATTCTTAATGTGGTATATTTTCCTGGAGAGAAATATGAGCAAATGATGATGGAAATAGCATCTTAAATATAAATATAGACTTAAATATGAATAAGTGAATATACATGGAATATGTATTTACACTTGACACCCAAGAGAATTATAAAAATAAACATTTTTATATTGATTCAAATTTTGATATTTTTGTTATACTTAGTCATAAATAACAAATAAATTTACAAATAAGAAAATCATTACGGCCCAAATCCTTACATTTGTAATATGAAGTCATCAAGCCAAATGGAGGAAAATGCTAAAAATCGAATAGTGAGGTGAAAATAAGTCAGGAATCACTGGTGAACTTCTGTAAGGTGTCATATTACTGATTAGTTGAAGATTAAAATCAAGATTTGATTGTTAGACTTAAGAATCTAGTAGCTTTTAGTGACCTTGACAGACATGGCCTCAGAAAATGTTGACAATAAATACATAACTCAAAGAGAGATCTGATACAAGAGAGAGAACCAAGGAGAAATGGAGATAACACAGAGTACCCTCCTCCAAATGAACTAGTTTCACTTTTCAGAACAACAGCGAAATGGACCTGTGACTGTGGGTGGGAAACTGAGTCAAGAAAGTTGTTTCTAAGAATGAAAATAATAGCATAGAATTCTGGTGGGAAAATTCTAGAAGAGAGGATGTCATAATTCAGGAGTGAGAGAACTAATTGCTGGAGCTTTGCCCTTGAGTAGGCAAGAGGGCAAGGGATCTAGAACACAGAAGGCAGAGTTTGTAATCATAGTATAAGCTGGTAAGCCACAGGTTTGTGCATCTGTGCAGCCAAGTGAGGAGAGGTGTGATACGACCTGGAGCTTTTCTTTTGACTGCTTCAAATTTCTCAAGTAAATGTGAAGCAGTTTTATTGATCAAAGTGAGGAAATGTTTTAAGTGGGAGGAAATGGAAGGGAATAAACAGTCTTCTAGATACATAAAGATTCTTAAATGGTTCTAAACATTGAAATTTCCAGTTTCTAACCAAGGCAACTTAACTCAGAATCCTGCTACTATGTCCTCCTTTGGTACTTTAAAAACATTTCCTAGTACACAGATACATTTGATATTAATTGAGATTGAAGGTCATGCTAAGTGTCAGCTGAAAGTTAGTGGTCATGAATTTAAAGTGAGAACAATTACAATAATTATGTGCTTTCCTTCAGAAACTGCAGAAGTGCCAGCAATGTGTGAGGGTGTGTGGAAAACAGCTGGTTTTACCAAATGAGCGCCAAAACTTAAAGCAAGCTAAAAGAATTGAGAGAGATGCAAGAAAATTCTTGCAACACACTGTGAATTTAGTCTTTATGAGAGAAGTGAACGTACGAAATGTATAGATGATCAGAAAAACCTACTAGATAGCTAGATAGCAAAGCTTGGTGATAGTGAAAATTTGTTGAAATAGGTACTAGAGTCCTCAGGATAAGTAGAACGTGAGAGTGTGATGCTTCAACATGAATTTCTGAAAACATTTAGAGTATGACTTCACAGCCAAGGTAAAGTGGAAGACAAGATATCTTGAGTCAAGGAGCGTAGTGAAATACTAAGGTAGGGTGGTGAAAGAAATACTTTCAATGGCCATTTAAAGTGGCAGAATTTATGTGATATTATATATTGCAGAGAAACAGAGAGGCATGAATTGATGTCTTCAGGAAATAAGGGGAAGCTGCCTGCTCTGAGGTAGCTTCATTTTGAATTTACAGATAATGGATCCATGTTAGTATTTCTGTTTGATAATGCTTTTATCAAGATACTTTCAGTTCAATGACACGAATTTAAATTTCAGGTAACTAGCTTGTTGCTGTGATGGGATTTTTGTTTGTTTTCTTCTTACGTACAGAAACATAATGGGAATAAATACAGTATGCTAATAGAAGGCTTATTAAATATATCCAATGATAAAACTACCTTATGCCTTCAATCTGCCACAAGTTCACCGGATTTGACTGATGAATATTTTGAGATCATTCTTGGAATTACAGTGCATTTGAACAATATGAACATTTTGTGTATATGGTAGAAATGTTCACCTTCTTGTGAATGGGATAGCAGATACTTAACAGCTAATACATGTAATAAAATGTAATTTACTAGCTTTTTCTACAGCAGTCACCAAACATTGCAAATCATCTTGAATCCCATGAGAACCATGAGTGATTGATTGATTCCAAATGGCTCTCTGTCACTTGGAGGGAGTTTTCATCTCCCACCTGTAAAGTTTTACGTGGGTTGTTTTACAAATGTGAACAAACTGATTTCTCTGCCATTCTCATTTTTGCAGCACTCAAAATTGATGTTTTTACTTCCAGCCTCTAGGCTGATTAATTAGATCATATTCCCATGCCATTGAATGTTACTGATCAATGTTACCTGCGCATATTACATCAAGTAAGATGTGTATTAACATGTGTGAAGAGTATTTTATTCATTTAGTACCATGTTTATATGTAAATTTACCAATTACATTCTCGATAAATTGCTTATGTGTGTTTTACTAAATATGTTAAAATTAGAGATAGAATTCCCTAACGTATATCAAGAACTTAACATTGTTTGCTAAAACTCTTTAGCTGGTTTGTAGAGTGAATTATTTTGTTCTTTCAGAAATTATCCATAGCAAAATTTTCTGTCAAGAATTGATTTTCAGTTGGTGTGGGGACATACTCAGATCTAGGATAGCGGAATACTTTCTTTTCTTTTATATTTTACAGCACGTTCCTTTTTGCTAACATCCTCCCACCAAAACAGGTCTAAATCTCAAGGTTTTAGAGTCTGATCAAATTTTGCATTTAGCTCCATGTTACAAATGTAGTGAGCCTGACACATTTATTCTATTAGAAGGAAGATGCATGTTCTCATCCATCATTCCATAGCCTTCCAAAGTGATCCCTTGGTTAACAATGAAACTGATAAACTAAATTTATAAAAGTTTATAAATCTCCCACAGTTATATACAATGAAATCTAATAATGTTTCAAGAGTCCTAAACCAGTACATTTTAAAATTATACAATATTGCTTATCCAATTGTTTGCAAATTATATATTTCTCTTTTTCTCTCTATCACACACACATTGACATGCATTTAAAATGTTGACAGATAATATTTCTTTGTCTAGACACTTGCTATAGTTGGTAAGATACTGAATATTGTGATTGTCTCACTCCTTGTCTAGATGTTGACATTTTGTAATGGGCTAGTTTGAGTTGCTTTTCGTTCTTGCCTATTTACTATATATGACAAGAATGTAGATCTTCTGCTCAGTGGCATTCACTGGAGTTATAGGAGGACTCAAAAGAAGCCTTTGCCTTCAGAAATTTGTTCATGATCATAAGCATTGATGAACTACCTTAGCTCATTGGTTAATATTGATTCTTCAGCACTTGAAACTCTTACTAGTTTGTTAAGGACAGGTAGTGGTACAAATACTTTCATGTAACCCCTCTTTATCACTTTTACCTAAGTCACTATCAAACCACTATTTATGGGCTGCTATTGAGTTTCAGACTACCTCATATCCTTATCATATAATTTCCTACTTATGCACATGCATTAAACATTTATTAAGCTTTTGCCATACATCAGACTTATGAAGATAACTTAAGGATAATGTAGATAACTTCCAATTGAAGGATTTTATTATTCTATTTTTCTCAAGGACTGATTATTTAAAATAAATCTGATAAGGTAGCAGTGGAGAAAAAGGTATCTGATTTCTGTTGCATTATTCTTGTTCTAAATCCAAAAAGTTTAGTGCCCATTGCTGATACAGACCAATTGTAACTCTGTAGAGCTTCTTTCTGATTCTGCTGCTATCTTTACTATTTATCAAGTCCTTTATGTAGCTTGTTATAATCATTTGAGACAAAGTTGCTCAGAAATTTACCCATAAGCAAGTGAATCAAGACTTGTCTTCAGTCTTACTATTTCACATTTATCATATGGTGATAATTACAGTGTCTCGCTTAAGGAGTTGTTGTGGTGATTAGCACAGTCATTATATGTTAAGTACTTTGAGCACAAGGAACCCTTCATAAATATCTTATTCATATGGTGTTATACAGTAATCCAAATGTAACATGATACTTTTTGTATTCAGTACATGTAGAGGTTTCTTTTCACAAACATGTAAAAACTCATTTTATTTTAATAGTTTGATTTTTAGAGAGTTTGAGCTATAGTTCAGAATTGCTTAAAGGCAAAGAAATAAACTAATAAGTTAAATTACTCACCCTAGATCATAAAGTCAGCTCTGGAATGCAATGATCTGGCCACAGGTCAGTACTTCTATCACTACACCTGAATGTCATCAACCTTACTGCTCCTTTAAATAGTCTTGTTTGAATCTTCAACCATGTCAATGATAAAATGAGGGCTCATTCACAAATAAAGGGCAATGCATAAAGTTAAATAACATTCTCTATAGCGTTAGCATGTTCCAACTGTTTCAAATAATATGGTCAAATATGAAATATTATATTCTTGTTCATATGCTTTGATAAGACTCACATTTCTCTGATTGTCTGCATACTGCTAATTGTTCATATGGATCTTTTGTCTGCCCTATATGCAAATCTCAGAGACTTTCATTACAAAGGATCCCTGGAATACCATCGTTTCTCATTTCCTAATCTTATTGATAGTGCTAATCCCTTAGATTGAAATTGTATTAAACAAATGTTCAACATTGCCCCCTTCTCTTTTCAATACTCTAGTGGCAATGTCATTCACCTGTTTCACAAATCCTAGGAATAGAGTACTTCTGCCTGTCCCTTTTGGACCTTTCCATTTGCAATGACCTTATAATTTATTTCCAGTTTTCTTTTGTGTTTTGTGACAGAACATCATATAGCCCAGCTTCCTCTTGAACTCACCATGTGCTTGAGGAAGGACTCAAATAAGATTCTCCTTCTCCTGTATCTTCATGGTATTTTTCATTCATCTTTGAAGAAAACCAATTAATTTTTGCTAGGCATTTGCTTTTGTTTTCATAACATATTATTATTATAAAAACATAATTACATAATTATAAATTATACTGCTATTCAGTATTTTCTTGAAATTTATATAAATCCACTGAGTAACTTTGTATAACTTTTCAAACATTGTTCAGATTATTTAATACACTGAAAGCTGTATTGGTGGAAAAACACAGTGTAGAAGTAACATAAAATAGTATATAATAATATAGCAAGGAAATGAAAATAAGCCACAAAATACATTCCTAGTTAAAAGTTTCAAAATTGAAAGTGAAAATTTCTCTAAACACACATAAATTTTGATGCTTTGTCAACATGTTATTTTTACAATTTTAAGTAGAAAAAATTAAGTTAATTATTTTTGAGGAATTATTTCATGCCACATGTAATGGTGTATGTGTGGCATAAGTTCAGAGTTTTTGGACAGTGCTCTCAGATGTTGGGTGATAAAGGATATTTTCTGCATCACCCTAATATGGTACCATAGCCACAAGTCCATTGAGGACTCAAATGTGGCTAATATAACAGATGTGGTATATTTGGATTTTTCTTAATTTTCAATAGCAATGAATGGTATTAGCTACTATTGGATTTGATACTAAGACTCCAGAAAAAGATGATAAACTACTGAAGGTTTGCTCACATTATGTCAATAGTGGAATACAAATAAGAAAAACAAATCTGATACTAAAAGGAATAAAAAAAATTACAAGTTCAAGTAATTTTTTGAACTTACTAATTTTCACAAGGGTTGTTGAAATAAAGCTCATTTCTCATCTTTCTCTATGAAAACATCTTGCGTGCACTTTTCATTGTACAATCATTTTTACCACAGTAGATCTTTCCTATCAGGTGTTTCTTCTCTCGTTCTCCTTCTACTTCTTGACAAGTCTTCATTCCTGCCTCTTCATACATTATTCTGACCTATATATTAGGAAATCCTAGAGCAGTTCTCTACACAGAAAACCCTCTCCCCCAGAGAAGGGATGGGCAGGCTATCGTTTTAACTTCATCAGTTGCTATGTATCAGAAGTATAAAAAATTGTAAGGACATATTTTGGAGTATTATATTAGAATCATTTATAGATGTCATTCTTATTCTATCCTCCAGGCAAGATTACTTCTAATATGAATTTCATGAGAACTCCGGAGTTCTAACAAAACGAGCTAATGTTTACTGAATGCTCCAAGTTCCAGCAATATCTCAAGGCAGTAACAACATTTCAAGGTTTCTCCTTCCCCTTTTATTTGATGAAAAATTGAATAATAAATATATACTGATTATGATTCAAACCAATGAGAAGTATGAAAATAAATAAGATTAATAAAACTTAATTTAAAAATACACGACTTTCATTTCCCTGAATTGGAAGCTTATTCTTTTATTTTTAAAATTTATTTATTGATTAATTTTTATTTTGAGGCAAGATCTGGTTTTATAGCTCAGCATATACTCACTATGGATCTTAGGATGGCCTTAAATTTGTGAACCTATGGCTCCAGCCTTACTAAGGCTGCAATTGTAGACATATATCACCATGACTGTCTAATATCCTTAAGACTTTAAATGGTGTTCATTTGTAATTTAATCAATAAATGTTTGAATGTTAGGTACTGTTTTAAAGTGACTTATGTGTTTTCACAGTAATAATATAGTGTTCCTCAACAATTTGCAGTCTACAAGGTATAAAAGGAGGCATACAGAAATCATTAACATTTATAACATAAAAATAAAACTAAATAGTGATCACTGTGATTGGCTGAGTCATGCGGTTATTATAATATTGTGTAACCTTTGAAAAATAAACTGTATAGCACAAAATACAGAGTAACACAAATGCACAAATATGTTATTTGCTGTTTTGTAGACTTCGGCTCCCCCATCTGTCTTAGTCTATTCTATGTTGCTTTAAGGTAACACCAAAGTATGGATAATTTATAAAGAAAATAAATATGTTCTTCACAGTTCTAGTGGCTGAGAAATCCAAGATGAAGGTACTAGCATATGAAGAAGACCATCTTATTTCAACATAACATCTGAGAGGGCCTCACATTGTAAGAGAGCAATAGGGCAGGAGTAAGAGTTTCATTTTATAGCTAAATATCATCATTAATGCATTCATGAGAGTGGAGCTCTCACGACCTAACCCCATCTAAAAAATCCTAATATGTGCAAGGATTTTAATGGTGCCAGAGGTCAAACTGAGGGTCTACAGCATGCTACCCAAGGACTCTACTATTGAACTACATGTTTTATCCATTCATGCTTAAAATAAATTCATGATTACAAGGCAATCAAATTTAAACATGAAATTTGGACAGTATATACAACACAGCACTGTATTTTTAGATATATTACTTCCCTATATTACTTCTGGTAAACTTGAGTCTGACCTTTTCACATTTGAACAACAAATGTGAAATGAGTTTATTAGGCTATTCCATCAAGTTACTGAATATCAGTCAACAGCTCCATGTGAATAACATATCTTGTCTTGCCTAATAAATGTATTTTTAAAACTTGTCTACTTATGTAAATGGCAGCAAATAAAAAATTAAATGCTGTTATAAATAAGAAAGGTACGCCATTAGGAATTAACATACATGTTGCAGTATTCACAGGTGAATCTAAGCACCTTAAATGCATCAGAAACAGAACGAGGAAGAAAAATGACAAATCCAAAGATCACAGACTAAATAACATTATTGAAATATATTTAAAAATGTATCTGAAAGCTAAAATTCAATTGAGTAATTTGTTTTTTATTTTTAATAATATAAGTAAATTGTATAAAACATGTATAAAACATCATGGTTAGTATAGAAACAACTGCCAGGCATAGTGGTCCGTGCTTTTAATCCCAGCACCCCAGTGGTAAAGCATGTGAATCTTTATGATGAGTTTGAAGTCAGTCTGGTCTTTATAGGAAGTTCCAGGTCAGTTAGGGCTACATGGTAAGAACCTATCTCAAAAAATGATGAAAACAACTTTACAGTTCATAAATCATAACACATTACAAAATTTGCCACTGTCTTGGTGTGTATAAAAGAGATATTTAAAAAGAATACTTTAAAATTAAGCATAAACCATTTTCATTTCCTAATATGTAAGTGGCAATGCAGAACATTCCAGTGAATATGTAAGTAAATTTATGTGAGAAATCAGGAAAGATGCTAGTTACAAGATTAGCACAACACACTCTACACATAGCTGGAGAGATGCCACAGCAGTTAAGAGCACGGGCTGCTTTTCCAGCACCCACATCTTCTTCTGGACTCTGCAGGCCCCAAGCGCACACATGATTCACAGACATACATGCATGCACAACACCTCTACAGATAAAATAAAGCAATTTAAGAAGACACTAGACAGTTCTTATATACAAATAAAATAATATAAAATTGTAAAACCCACATATGTATATACATATATGCATCTTTATTTCAGTGTGCACATTATTTTGAGACTTATGTTAATTCTTTTAATATTGGAATTTGAGCATTTTCTAAGTAGATGATAAAGCTCATGTACTAGGATCACCTTCCCATCATCAGTCTATTAAAACTCTACACATAAAATATTAATTTAAATTTATGCAATAAATTTTGTAGAAATTGTGTGTAATGTTTCTTACAAATTATCTTTTCCATCCAGGTGTTATTTTTCTACATTATATATCCAATAAAATGGAAGTTCAGTAACTGGTAGAAAATCATGTGGTTAGAAAATTTCATAAATAGGAATTCAGAATGATCTGATTCCACAGTGAACATTTTTTCTACTTAATGACTTATTTAAAAAAAAAACACAATTATCTGGTATTTAATTTGGTTCATCACAGAACTGTTTTCTCCTTTTTTCTTGTGTATATAAGAATAAAAGGTGAACTCTTAATACACAAGAAGGTGACTGGAGTGTGCTCACGATTTTCTCATAAGAATGGGAACTTTTGTCCTTTTTCTAAGTCAACAACAAACAACAAAAACACCCCCTGCATTTGTTTTCCTGCACAGAAACAATGTCTCTTTATATTTTTCTTTACTGATCCTGAGGAAATAATTTTTTTCTTAGGATTACAAGTAATCAATTGGTATTAGGATGTTTGAAGTAAAGGACAAAACTCTATTAAGAGGTTTAGTGATTTAGAGTTATCAATGAAAGAGACACTCTTTCTAATGTTATCACCACCCTGGCCTATATAAAAAGTCCAGTTTCAATTTGCACACCTTATCTTTTAAAATTTGCTGAGAAAACATCTCCTTAAGTAGAAGTATATTGCCCATACCTTAGTGTCTGTTTTTCAACCATCTTGGACACACACATATAAAAAATACGGTATTAACACAAGATTGCCTCTTCAAAGAAAGTGTTTCTGATGTTCTTTATAATTCTTTTTCTAAGAGTGGAAGAGTCTCCTCCAGAAGTTGCTCCTGTTTTAAGTCAGCAGCAGAGTTAATTTAATGGCAGTTTACTTTACAGAAACCTGGATGTGTCAGAGACAGTCCTCTGTGCTGCGTGGGAAAATTGCACAGGCTCATTGCAGAAGTTCTAGTGGGAAAACATTTTGGCCCAGTTCTGCTGAAACAACAACATTGTATGTTGTGTTCTTCTTAAGATAAATAAAATAAAAATTTATGAAATTCTGACATCCCACCTGTCCCCTTATCCCAGTAAAAATCTTGGGATAAACTAATCTTCAGATAAAGAGAAACTTGCAAAGAAAATCAAGACACTGGCACACACACACATCACACATAATACCCAACATGCATATAACACACATACACACACACACAAACACACACACACACATACACATACACACACTACTTTACATAAATCATCCTCCAGTTAAATCTTAATTCATGAGCTCATATAGTGCCTCTTTGAAGGCAATAAAAAGTATGGCTGTTATCAAGGTATGCTACAAACAGCCCCTTTGGCTACCTAACCCTTTCAGCCTTCCCTCGGTTATGAAATTAAAATAGGAAACCAGAATTCTCATGTAGGAGGAGTATGTTGACAAGCAGTGATTTTATCTTTATAATTTCAACAAATGAAGGAATTGACTTTGTCACTTATTAAAATAAGTATACTGAATGCCCTCTGTGTGTGGATCAGGACAAGCGGTCTAATCAAGTTCAACTGTTCTGTGTCTATTTGGCTCAGCTTAATTAAAATTCAGCCCTGCTTTTGAGCAAGCCGCAGTGGTTTGGCAGACCTTCAAAGGGCTATACTGCAGCAAACAATAAAAGTGATAAAGACACACAATAACAATCAATACAATGCAAATGCCCCTGTAGCTCACAAATCAAGTAAAAGGTTCTTCCTGGATGTCTTCTCATCCGTTTCTGATTATAAAATTTTCCCATCGCTTTATTGGTAGGTTTGTCTAGACTCTGCTTATCAATGGGCTGCTGCTTTTCTACATTTAATGGAGCACAAACCAAAATGCAGAGAAGATAAATCTGTGTAATACAAATCTTTTACGATATTTACAACTGGTGTTTTAACAGTTGTACATGTGCATAAAAACTTGCATGGAAGATTTTTACTTGTATGAGGAAGAGAGCCCTCAATTCATCTCCCATTCACTGGTGTGTAGGAGATATATTCTTGGTGATCATCCCTTTTTTTTTCCAGTTCATTTGGCAGACTGCCTTGGTCCCAGATTTTCTCACAAACCACCATCTGGCATTCTCACTGTCCCCCACATATAGCTCCATCAGGACCTCCTCCAAGCAGGCTGGAGAATTTCACAGCTTCAGGGCATGGGAGTATACATGAAGTTGCAGCCACTTCAGGGACGATGTCTCACTTGCCACCCACATATCTTTTACTGCTAGGAGTTTAGGGATAAGAAATGCTTGGGCACTAGTGATCAGGAGTCCTGGGAGGAAATATGAACTCAACTCTAAGTAGTTGTATGTTTAGCCAGTGTGCATTTGAAGAAGATAGATTTTAAAACTCTGATCTGAATTCAGTATGTTCATCTTGGAGAATTACTGTACCAAAATTTATATAGAAGGGAAATCTAAGAATTCAAAATGAAGATGCTGATTATCACTCCTATAGCACCAGTGATTGTATCTCTAAATTGTAAACTAATGCTTTTATATGAGCAGAAAATTTTAAATGTCATTTCACCAAGCTGTAAGATAGATTCAGACAACAGAAATGGGTACATGAGAGCAGTCAATGTTGGAAATATCTGGGATTTATTGCAGATTTTTACATAGTCAAACACTGTTCTTTTGTGTGTACTTTGTATACGGGTCTAGTTCTGGGTCTTTCTTCAAGCACTCATGTAATTCTTATAAAGGCATATTCATCACTGTATTAGCTTTGTCCCAAACTTCTATAGTTGAAAAAGGTTCCCTGGGATAGAGCCATCACAACTGTTCGCAGAATTCTGGCCAACACAATGGCTGGTTGCAAGTCCAAGGTTTTGTGAACTGTTGCTATGGCTCTATCACAGTGCATCTTTTATCAGTTATAACGAAAGCGTGTGTTTTTTTTTGTTTTTCTACTTTTTTTGTTGTGTCCATTACCAACCAATGAATTTTAAACTTTGGTAAGTGCCTTTTTTCTTTGTTTTCCTTGTTTGAGACAGGCTGAAACAAGGATTGATGAAATTTGAAAACAGTGCCCAAAGCAGATGAATGCTTTATTTACTCAGGAATCAAATGACTAACAATTTGGAGAACAGGGTGCCCACTTAAAGACAGCTTTTTCAGCAAGTTATACACATTATATTTCATAACATAAAGAACATTATCAACAAATACATGCACTTAATAAAATGTAAGATTGCAAAAGGCAGAAAATAAATTTGAAGGCATCCTTAATAGATATATGATTTCTACTGTAGATTGCTTATAGTGGCTATTGTATTTTGCATCAAACAATCATACAGGATATAAACATTTAGGCGAAGTTGTAAATGCAAAATAATTTAATTTAAAGTAATACATTAGAGTGCCCATGTGAACTGAATGTATAGCCTAATCAATGATTAGCCCTGTCAATTCTCATTTCTTTGTGCAATAAATATTTGAGAAAACAAATTTGTTTGTATAAAATAAAATCTTTCAAATATGACATGAATATTTAGTTCAACCTTATTACAATATATTTTATAATTGATTAATCATTTCTATTTAGTTATGTTAATCAATCATGAAAAAATCAAATGAATGTCAGATTAAGTCAAGCATGCAATAATTTCAAGATAGTCAATAGTTTGAAAAGATTTTACAATTTTTTAAGTGCATGTATTTGTTGATGTTGTTCTTTATGTTACAAAATATAATGTGCATAACTTGGGTGAAAAATCTATCTCCAAGTAGGCACCCTGTTCTCCAAATTGTTAGTCATTTGATTCCTGAGCAGATATGGCATTAATCTGCTTTGGGCATTATTTTCAAATTTCGTCAATCTTTGTTTCAGCCTGTCTTATTTCTGAGCCAAATCCTCTAGCTACTCTTTGAGATCATATCTAGAATAAGATTACCTCATTATGTTAGATATGAGAAATTTCTGAAAGCTAAATCAAGAAGCCTATCAATAATAAATAAAGCTTAGTTGATCTGGATAGGAGAGATCTGCCTCAAATGTGAATTAATCTAAAACCCGTTGACAATTTAAATAGTTTTCTATTTCAGTGAAGCAGACAGGTGTTTACTGTTTCTTTTCAACTTGTTGTTCGAAGCAATGTATAATAGTGAGGCTGTAGATGGTACTGCAAAACTGTTAGAGGAGAGAAAAATAGAATCAGAGGCCAGCCATACTGACAGCGAACATACATTGAAGACTTTCCAAATGCAAAGTTGACCAACTGGAAAGATGTATGAAAACAGGATGTCCTCAAGTATAAATTCAAAGTGGTAGATATGGTTGGTTTTGCAAGTCCCAGCGAATAGTGAGTATATTGATATGTAAAGTAATTCTATTTTGATCCATTAGCATACATTAAATATAGTAATTAAAAAAATCCATTTATTTATTTCATATGTATAGTTTTGTATATATCTAAGTACATACATACACAATATGTGTGCACAATCTGGTGAAGGTCAGAACTTGCTGTCACAGCCCTTGAAATTGGAGTTATAGGAGGTTGTGAGCTTCTATGTGGATGTTGGGAACCAAGCCCTGATCCTCTACAAAAGCAACAAGTGCTCACAACTGCTAAGCCATCTCTCCATCCACTAATATATTTTATTACATCTATAAGAATATATTTAAGAATATATATTTTGATCATATTCATCCCTCCATTTGTCTCCCTACCTCATCTTGGATTACCCTATCTCCCAAATATCTCCCAATTTCTTATGCTCATCTAAAAAGAAAATAACCCAATTTGTAAGCAGAAGTTTCTGTCCTGTTAGCAGCTCCCAAGTAACCAGCAGCTGCTTCCCAAATAATTGACTCAGAGGCTTAATATTACTTATAAATGCTCTGCCAGTAGCTGAGGCTTATTACTAACTAGCTCTTATGTTTAAATTAACCCATAATTCTTATCTATGCTTAGCCACATGATTTGTGACTTCTTACCTCATTTTTTACATGTCTTGCTTCCTTGGCAGCTGGCTGGCATCTGCCTCAACTCTGCCCTTCCACTTCTCAAAATTCTCCTGGTCTGGTTCTCGTGCTCAATCCCTTCCTGCCCAGTAATTGGCCAATCAGCTTTATTATTACCAATGAGCATAATCTACAGCATTTCCTCCTTTTTTGTCTAATTAAAAAGGAAGGTTTTAACATTAACATAATAAAATTATATACAACAAAACAGTTATCCAATAAGAATTACAGTTAAAATATCCAGTCTATTTATATTTGGCAAAATTAGAGATAATACTCTATCATCTATCCTATCTTTGTGAGTCTAAAGTTTCATATCTAATTTACCTTTTATCATAACTAAGGAAAATATTTTGAGATTAACAATTGTTTTATGGATTCAAGAAGATTCAATAATCTACCCTTTTTTATAATCTACCCTTTCTCCATCATTTTTATATCATATCCCCCTTTCTTCTTTAGAAAGAGATTGACTATGACCATTAACAATTTGTAACTAACCCTCCTTAAATGGAAACAAACATTCATAAACAATATTTTGGGAGTTGGTGGTAGTTCTCTAGATTACTTCCTGCTGATTGAGGGTGATGCTAATATTATGGGGACCTTGAGAAAATTTAGAATTATGGTCAAGTCCTGACTGGGGTATTTTGTGCCGCTGGTCCATGTCAGACAACAGCCTAAAAGCTGTTTTGGATACAGAATTCAGAGGAAACTGTAACAGGGGTGTATTGAAATGTTGGATCATTTGGACCATCTCTTTTTAATTGAGATCTGGTCCCCTTGTTCTGAAAAAATACAAATTTTGAAAGGTAACATATATATCTGTATTAATATAAATATAAACTCTGTATTGTACACAAGCCATAAAAAGATAATTTTTTGTTTTATTTTTGAGGAGGTAAAATATATGTCATGTGTCTTGTAGTTACTTTAGGTTTATTTTCCCATGTCAGTAGTCAGGATTTTCAAGGGTTCTTCCTTGATCAAACCTACTCTTTCCCAACATGAAATGAATCCACAAACTCTTTCCTTCTGTAGAAACAAAAGCAGAACCTCCTTCCCAAAGTAACACATCCCTAGAATCAAATTTTGAAGACAAGATATTTTTAAAATATATAGGTTTAATCTAGGAGTCCCCACAATCAAATGTCTCTCAGAAGCTCATTAACAGTCAAAAATTCAAAGAAAACAAAACAACATATGTAGTCCAGACTCTTTGTGTATTTTCCATCCTCACGTGGCTCATTTTCTTTGTATTACTTTACTCACCTTTCTAAGGACTTTATTATTTTAAATCTATATTTTTAATTTAAGGCTGTATATATATTTTTCTCTTTTCTCTCTCAAACCTAAACACATCTTTTAAACACCATGATCCATATAGAGGCCTTTTTGTCTGAATCTGTTTTGACTGTGTTTCTTAACCCTTTTTGTCTATATGAGCAAAAGCTAAATCCACAAGGCAGCATGCTGTGTGGCTTCAAGATGGCTCTGTGTACCTCACTGAGAATCTGCCAAGCTGTGCCTCCAAGCCATGGCATCTCTGTACTGTGGCCCATATGAGACACAGCTAGGAAGCTGTTTTTGGCTCCGCTTATGTGTTCCAGAACCCGTTTTTTAAAGCTTTCTCAGGTGGAGTGTTGAAATGCCATATGTAAGTGGAAGTTTCTGTCCCACCAACAACTCACAAATACCTGGCAGCAGCTTCCCAAATAATTGACTCGGAGGTTTAATATTACTTAGAAATGCTTGGCTGATGGCTCAGGCTTATTACTAACTAGCTCTTACATTCAAATTGACCCATAAGTCTAATCTATGTTTAGCCACGTGGTTCCTGACTTGTTACCTCATTTTTTTACATGATTGCTTCCTCAGCAGCTGACTGTCATTTGACCTGACTCTACCCTTCCTCTTCCCAGAGTTCTCCTAGTCTAGTACTCCTGCTCAATCTCTTCCTGCCCAGCTATCAATCAGCTTTGTTATTAAAAATGAGCATAATTCACAGGACCAATTTCTGCTATCTATGTACTTATGAGTGTAGAACTATTCACTGAAGTGTGGTAAACCTACCAGCGGATACACCATCAAATAAAACTGTGTTTCCTTCCCCCAGAGCCATTAAACTGCCAATTACTCCTCTGTTAATAGAAGGGGCTCATGAGTTCTTCTGTCCTCCATGCTAGAATGCCAACTGACCTGTTCTTGTGCAGATCTTGGGCAGGCAAACTTAGCTGCTGTAAATTCATGAGTATTGTGATCCTGTGATGTCTAGAAAAAACTCTTTTGCTCTAGTCCTCCCTGTTCTCTGCTTTTACCATCTTTCTGCCCCTCTCCTTAAATGGACCCTGAGCCTTGTCCTATTTGTGACACTACTGAACAGACACTTTAATTCTTTGCTCTTTTATCATGTTTTAGCTACTGTTATATTGCTGGGACAAAACACCATAACCAAAATAACTCATAGAAGGAAGCATTTAATTGAGGGCTTGCTTACAGATTCAGAGAGTTACTCCATGATCATCATGTCAAGAAGCATAGCAGCAGGCAAGCATGGTGGTAGAACAAAAATTAGGAGCACACATATAATCCTTATGTTGCAGAAAAAGAGAGCTAATTGGGAATGCCATGGCCTTTTGAAAGCTCAAAGTCCACCCCCAGTGACACATCTCCTCCAACAAGGCCACACCTCCTAATCTTTTCCACACACAGCTCAGTAACTGGTGACCAAGCATCCAAACATATAAACCTATGGAAGCCATTTTCATCCAGACCACCACAGACCAGTTGTGAGTTTCTTTGTTAACCACTGTTAGAGAAAATACTCTGATGAGATATGAGAGTAGAACTTGTTTGTATAGAGGATAAAAATTTAGAACTATTGCATTGATACGTGACTGTCAAGAACTTCAAAACTCTGTAAACTGCAATATATTTGTCACACCAAATAGGAGGCAGTATTTAAAAATATTATTTTAAAAGAGCATTCAAAAGGAGGTTGCTGTTCATCTGATCTTATTTTTTATGAAAAGTCAGATTTTGTTTTCATGATAAATGAAACACATCAGTCCACCAGGTCCAAATGTATATACAATCCTTAATTGTTTGGATGTTATATATGTCAAGAAAACTATAATATAAGTAATAAAATAAATGTTAATCAAAATTAATTATGTTTAAGTATTCAGAAATTATTGAATTAACTCATTTAAAGATAGATATAAAACTATTGGTTGGAGATACAACTCAACTGATAGATTGCTTGCCTTGCATTCATGAAGTCATAATCTCTGTTCCTAGCACTGCTCAAAACTGGCCATGGTTGTGTATGAATGTAGGCTTCAGTGTTTACTAAATAGATGAGCTTAAATTTGAGTGCCATAAGAGAAAGCAAAGGCTCAGACAGGACATTAGGTTTGGTAATTGACAATGGAATTGGAACATAAAACAAAGCTTATTCTATCCCCAAGGAAATAATTTTACTATTATTCTAGATTAGATAACATGATAAATTAGAGCACATTTAAAACATCAAAGTACTATAGAAATAATAATTGACTTAATAATTGCTATTAAAAGTGATTTAATAGTCCTTGAAAAGCCTATTCATATAATCAATGAAGACTTGTTGAATATTTTGACAACCATAGCTTGAGATATTGGGGATCTGTTGAGGAGTAACAGAAGAAGAACACAAGTTTAGGTATCCTCACACTCTAGTGTATAATATGAATAATAAAAAAGTCATTAGTAAATATAAAATTGTGATAAATGAAATGATGGAACTAAACCATGAAATCTCAACCAAATGATAAGGAATTCTTTCATAGGTAGACATGAGTAATGAAAGTACTAGCCATATCAACATGTGTGGAAGAAATTATGAGACAAAAGAAAATGCATTTTTAGAATCTTGAAGGTGGAATAAGGATGACATGACCAATGAACCAAAGATGTGTAGTTTGTGTAGCAGCAGTATTTTTTTTTAATTGAATGTGATTACTAGACCAACAAACTCAATATTCACCTAATTAGCAGCATTGTATTCATATTGACTCTCTAGGTTTGAAAATTTTACTGTAGTTAAATTAAATCTTAACATTTGGGATAATTTGTTGAAAGGTACATAGTGGAATCTAATTCCTTTAATTTTAAATATATTTGTAAATTTAAAAGTATCTGCTAATAAAAAAATTTTAAATGACAAAAAAGTGAATGTTGAAAGAGATCTAATCAATGGAATATTTTTCATCTATTCAGCATAAAATATTAAAGTAAAATATTCTTGCAATGTAGAAATTACAGAAATCAGAGTTCCAGTCAGGACAACAGACTTCTGATTAGCAAATAGTTCTGCAGTACATTTAATCAAACTATTTCAAGTGGTTTGTTATGTGTTGTGTGTGTGTGTGTGTTTTCCCATAATGTGGTATGCTGATTTGCATTTACCTTAAGATAAGTGAGTTTTGTTGATAAGATTAAGTGGAATTAAGACTGTTTTTATTGATCCTTATAAGAATTTGTGTCAAAATAGTTATATTTAATGAAGGTTTGTTAAATCATTTTTTAAAGAGCAAGGATTAAGTATATGAGAAATTTAATTAAATCATTTCTATCTTATAGTGAAGAGATTTTTAATGCCAAAATTATGTTTTCATTAGCATGTATTTATATAGAATATGAAATTTTAAATATAATATCACTTATTTTTTAAGTCTTTTTTTATTAAGAAATTTTTTTTCATTTTACATACCAATCACAAATCCCCCTCTTCTCTCCTCCCACCTAGCCAGCCTTCCCCCACCCCAGTCCCCCATTCCCTACTACAAGAAAGTAAGGCCTCCCGCTGAGAGTCAGCAGAGCCTGGTACATATAATATCACTTCTAATTCTTGAAATGTTGTAATAAAATAAGGAAACGTGGATAGCTGTGTTATGTATGTTTGGTTTGTCTTTGAAGCTGTTGATTGGAAATTGTCTACCTCACCACTTAAAGGATTTATACAAAAAATATTCTTCGTGTACCTATGACATAAGATAGTTATCATGCTATCATGTTCCCTTATTAAATGTATGGAACAAAACACCAACCATTGTACCCCTACATTAAAATATTTTTAAATGTATAGTAATTATATGTACCTACAAATGTGAATATATACTCATTTCTTCAAAAATAAAAATTATTAAAGGAAAACATTTTAAGATTTTGATAGTTATCAGTGTCTTTTGCAAGGGTTACTTTTGTTTGCAAACAAAAATTCTCAGACATGTATTCTTGAACATATTGAAGAATCATTTTTAGAAACACCCATGTATTTATTAGGGAAGAAGAACAGAGTTTGAAGGAACTACTTCCCTACAGTTTTGTATTGTTGAGTGATGAAAATGGCTTCTTGGAGGTTTTCACTATGAATCTTTGACCGCATGTTCATACTATTATTGTCAAAGTATTATAAGTTTCCAGCAATTAGCCCAGATATTTAGAAACATTCCTCATCGTCATTGACAGGTCTCAATCAACCTCCCAATCCCAAGAAAAGAGCTCTGTTAGTGTTTTTAATGTGCCTGATAATCTGTTAATCTGCTCTGGAACTTATTTTCTCTTTTTCAGCTCTTCAACAGTAGAAAAGTGTTATGTCAAAAAGAAAGACAGTACCCCAGAGGGAAGATGTATATAGCCAAGTTCAGAAAAATCAAAATAACACATGTACCCTATAAACTCCCTTCATGTTGATACGAACTCCAGTGTAAAAGTCATATATCTCTATGAACCAGGAAAAGGTTCATTCTGTCTTTGTATATTTACTGGAATATGATTCAAGTATTCACAAAATTAACCAATTTAATGCGAAATTCATGTTGTAGCACAACCACAGAGTTGTGAAAGCATTACCACAAAAATGGTAGAAGATTTATGTCTTCCTACTCAAAAACTCTTGAGCCAATAACAGAAAGTTTCCATTTTACCCAAATCACACTCCTCTCTGTGCCTCATCACTCTACTTTGTAATACTATGGATGATCCTGTTATAGACAGTTCCCATAGAAGAAATCACATATTGTTGTTAATGTCTGGTTTGTTTGTTTAATTTAAGGATTTTACTGTTCATCCATATGGTATCATGTGTAGTATGTAATTTCCTTTCATACAAAAACTATGAACTATATCATGTAACGTTTTCCATTCTTCATTTGATCCTCATTTATGTTGATTCAGTTTTGAAACATTGTGAATAATACTTCTGGGTGAATTTTTCCAAAGTGACTATACCATTTTACATAACACTCAATGGTGCATTAAGGCCTTGATTTCTTCATATCTCTTCACCAACAGTTGCTTATGTAAGGGGTGATAAACTGCACATAAGACAAATTGCATTATTTTAGCCACTTAAATCACACAATTAGGTGGCAGTTAATAACATTCACAGCAGTGTGTGACTGTTACCATTATCTAGTTTCAGAACATTTTTGTTATCTGACTCTAGTCATTTTAAGGAGGATAAAATAGCATCTCATAGTGATTTGTATTTAAATTTCCCAGATTGCAAATGATTTTGAGCTTTTTGGAATGCAATTATTAGACCTAAGTTTGTCTCTGATCATAGAATTATTCAAACCTTTGGCCCAAGTTTAAATTAGGTCATCATTTTATTTTTGACTCATAATAATGAAAAAAAAAAAACTCACTCGTACATCAACAATGAATGTCATACATGAAAACTCATCTCTGCAATGCTGTCAATTTAATACATTGGACAGTTATCCTGAGGTTTTAGTCTATGTGCAAAGAGCATCTTTATAACCTCAGAACACTTTTGACAAATACCCATTTGTTACAGAGAGTGTGGGAAAAGTGTGAAAAAGCAGTCATGTATGGAATGCACATATGAATAAGTGTGCTAACAAAAACTAGAAGCGTTTGTACATAATCCTAATTTATAGCTTGTAAACTTGTTTAGTTAAAACCATCACATGACATTTTGAAGAAAAATATTCTTAATAAATGTGTGAAAAACAATAAATTAAAATGTATTATTCTACATCTTCTCTTATCACCGTGTTTATTAGTAGAGGATCACTATGTGGGTTCTAGAGCTGTATGGAACTTTCTCTTCCACTGATTAAGCAGAATGTATTTTATCAAAATACATGCTTAGTATCAATTATGGTGTGCTTTCATAGTGAAGAAAGCATTTTTCTTGGTGTATTGTTGTACTTCACTTATGTAGAATATTATACAAATGATAACGGGAAAAAAAGCTAAGTAATAATGCATAGCAGTTTGCCATATTTGTAAAGATAATAATCCACACTTTTTCATATCAATGTGCTCATTAGTAGAGGGCTTCAATGGTGTTATAGTTGCTTTTAAGAGGAAAATTAAGTGATGATAAAACCAGTATTTTCTTCACACTAATAGTTTTAATTTCTCAGTCTTTTTCTGAAAATATTAACTTTCTTAAAATCTCACATCCCTCCCTATACCCTAAAACAAGATTTAGTTTAGACAACAGAAAATACACTTAGTTGTATGTGAAAATACTCAATTTTAAAGAAGTCTCCAAGACTTTGAAGGGATCCAGATGGTGCACACCCATTCTACTGCGAAGTTTATGATTACTTTGGCTAAAGCAATCAGTCTCTGCAATGAACAAGTTGTCATGACAAAAATACCACCCCTGTTGTAGTTGGGTTTGTCCGGGGAAGATTTGTCCCAGGCGAGGGTAATTTCTCCATTGGCCATTTTCAAAGTCTGTTGTGTTTAGTGAAGTAAAGCCATTCCCGTGGAACTAAACTGACAGAAAACAAATGAACCAATGTTTTTTTTTTTCTCCACTCAGGATGACTTAATTGCCTTAAAAACATTCACCTCTGAGAAGGCCTTCTTTTTTGTCCAGCATCAGAAATAACAAGTGAGACTATTCAGGGGGAAAATGGCACTCATCCAAACGAAAGTGAACTCAAACACAATTCCTAGATTGAAAAGGATTGCAAAGGAGGATTATTTCTGCCAGCTTTGGTCATTTGACAGCTACAATTCTTCTTGTCTAATATGTCATTTCAAATCTTCTTCAACTTTCTAATGAGAATCCTGCATTTGATTCTTTAATTCTTATGCATGGAGGCAGAGGGAGTGGGTGAACTTCCATCTTATTTATGAGGTAGTAAGTTTAATATAATTTACTCTATGCTTAACCTTTAGAGCATTGTTTTTTCATTACTTGCATACTGATTTAAAATGGACATTTATTGCTTTTACAAACACAGTCTGGAATTCGTGAAATGGTAGGGTTTCTTTTTGTAGTGAGAGAGAGGATGGTTTATATGAATAAATACCAGTGTTTCTGTAAAGAATGGACCTGTTTTAATTTATTAGCAACCAAGGGGAAGGTAAATGATTATGATGTATCTTTTTCAATGTGTGTGAAACACAGTGTTCTGTGCTGTTGAGATTGATGGTATGAAAGACAAAGCTTGTGATTTCTGTGACCTCTTTTCACAGCAAAGAGGAAACTCATGCCTGAACTTATCTATCAAAAACTAAGTTAAAATAACTTCAGAGAAAGCCTAACCTTATACAAATTTTCATAACTTCCTGTTGCTATCTCAAGAATTTAGCCAGAATGATTAATGACCACTGTTATTTGTGAGCTTTCCAAGTCCCTACAGACATAATGAACTTGACCCTTTGGATACATAGAAGGAAGCAGGCTGTTGGAACCCTACAACAAGAAATGTTCATGATTATGAGCTTTCTACAGTTGAGACAAAAGACATTTTCCCTGGCTCCAGAGTCCCATATTTATAAGAACATCTATTTGTTCTGTCTTCTTTCTCTCCATTTCTGCTTTGAAATTCAGAATCAAAGCCTGAAGCTACCCAACCTTAGTTTACCTCCAAATCAATCAATCAAATGAGCCTAATGATTCTACTGTTGATATGTTTTACAGGTTTCTCCTTTTGCCTGTTCTGTTTTCCCTCTCATCTCATGTTTATGACAGTTCAATTCTTGATTTGATGAAAACTGTTCTTTTCTCTGTTAACTTGAATGTATGCTTATCTCTTTATTCTGAACCCATCTTGAAACGTGTGTACTCTTACCCTATTATTTGTGTGTCTAATAACATTGGGCACATTTCTCTACACCGTTTCATCTTATGCATTGAGCCAGTGTCTCTTCACTACACCTGAAATTCATTGATTGGCTGGACTAACTATCCAGAAAGCTCTGGGAACACCTCTTTCTCTGTTCCTCCAGCACTGGGATGACAGATGTGTGCCACCAAACTATTTTTATATGGGTGCTAGAGATTGAATTCAGGTCCTCACAATTTTATAGCAAGTATTTTATGCATGTGGCTGTATGCCAAGGCCCATTCTCACTGTTTTTGTTTTTGTTAGCTATCTTTTTCCATGTTCAAGTTCAACATCTATTTCCTTGAAGCTTTTATGCATTCTTTTCAGACCTTCTTTATTGTATTATCATCATCTCCATTTCTAGAATGGAGAAGAGCACATTCTCATAAATATTTTGTAACATTTTAGCTCTGCAATCCCATCTTAATATGATTATTTAAAGAAGAAACAACCTCTTGATCACTTATGAACTCTTTCTAAGATTCCTTAGTATCCATTGCTTGCCCAGTGTTATTTAAACTGCACCCTTTTAATCTTGATGAAATAATTAAAACTTCACTAACTCTAAACTTCCAGCAACCCTACAGTAATTCCAAACTACTCATAAACATCTGTGGAAATTATATTCCTTGTAATCCATTGAATAGTTAATAATATCTATTGGCTTTAAGATTTCTCAAGTTAGTCTGCTAATTACAACTGATGCTTAAAATCTTACATTGAAGTAGAAATGAGGGACTATGAGATAGCTCAGCTGTTAAGGGCTAGGCTCACAACCCATCCACCCCCCCAAAAAAGGAAAAAAAGACAGAAAAGGACAATCCACAAAAAAGAAGAGAGATTCTTGGAATGTGATATAGTATGCTTAGGTATTGGGAAGCAACTAGTCTTGTTCGGGTACCAATATTTGTGCAAGACACTGCTTAATGTCCTTCTGATTGTGGACTACTCTTTTGATCAGAAAAAAGATAAAGTAATACCATAAGCAAAAGAAAATATGATGAAACTTACATGAATTACATTCACATTCCTTCTTTTCATCTTGCAAATTCATTTTATTTCTTCTTTAATTGACACTCCAGAAGCGTCACAGAAACATGGCAGTAGTATGACACCATCTTTCACCTCCATTACACCTGCATTCTTGTTCTGTCAATTCTGAGCACCTTGCAAGCAGGCCCTTTGTCTTGTTTATCTCTCTGTTGCCACAGTTATCTCTGTGCTTACACACAACAGGTGTTCAATTGCTGCTGTCTGAATGGAACTGAGTAATTTTAGGGAACTATGCTACATTACAGATTCTGACGAGTTACTTTTTATTTTACAAAAAGATTTTCATTCCCAATTTTTCTCACTGGTGTTGTATCACTCACAATACAACATACTCTTTCATAAGGCTATTAAATGTGTATGAGCACAGCTGCTCTGTTACTTATCACATCTTTTTGGAAATAGTATTGATTACATCTTTTAAAGAGAACAATTATCTTACTTTTCAGTAGTCCTTTTTTGAACAAGTTTATCTTTCTAGTTTATTATTTTTTTCAGAAAAGAGAGCATTGTTCAGTGTCTTTGGGTCTAGAATTTATTTTTTTGATAAATACTTGTTCCTTAGTTGGAAGGAGGATAGAGCCTGAACTCCATATGGCCTCCATATGAATTTTTCCACCCCCCTTTAAGATTACCATTAGTCTGTCATAGTATCTATAGTATCTACACATATATGCACTAGCACATTTCTTTCTGTTTTCTCTGGTGAGAAACACATATTTGTCTTCATTTACTCTGGAAGGATTTCTTTTTATAAGAATTACCAATCATGATGTAGTTTGTATTGTAAAATAAAACATAGTCCATGGAAAAGCATATACATTTCATTGAATTCTAAAATTGTTTATATGTTATTGGAAATTCCTCCTTGGAGTTGTACCTAATAGACCCCCACTTAATGAAGAAAACAATTGATTCTTAGGGTAATAGAAATAGAAGTGGTCTTAGGGAGACCAAGAACATCAATAAGATGCACAAAATTTACAAAGTTACTTCGTAGTTACAGAAGTAACAAGCTGTAGTGTGTATGCAACCTAGGTATTCTTATATATAAAGCCATATGCATTAGTCATAGTGATTCATGATATCACTCCCATTATCATTTACTTGTGTGAAATAGTATAATTGCAAAATAAAAGTTTTTATATAGAAAATTGGTAAATGTATTTTAGCAAATGTACTTAATCTTCACATTGAAATGCGACCTTAGTATATTTTATTTTATTCTAACATATAAAATACTCAAATGAGTATATTTATAAAGATTTGAGCTTTCAGAAGTTCATCTAAAAAAGATAGATTTTGTATGATTTGCTGGAAACTGAACAACATTAAAGGGGCATTAATTACAAATACTTTTTGAAATAATTAGATATTATGATGATGAAATTGTTAGCACTGTGCTTCACATGAACAGAGTGAAAAATTCAAATGTCTGTCAGTATCAATGAATAAAAATTGTAATTAATTCAAACAATGAAGAAATATTTAATAGTGAAAATGATAAAAATCCATCTTAAAGCATAAAATGGTTAGAACACATAAGCATGATCAAAATAAATAAGAAGAAAAGGACTATTTATTATATCAATTTGCTTATGTGAAGCTACAAAAGTCAAACAGTTAATATTGTAAATCAAGACTGTAACAACAGGACAAAGGAGGCATAGTGATTAAGAAGGTCCTGAGGTTGGGTCCAGGTACAAATAGTATTCTATTTATTGACCTAATTTGTGGCTTTTGTTGACTGAATGTGACAGTCATTAATGTTAGGATACATATACTTACACACACACACACACACAAAAGAAAAGACTGGAGAAGTTTGTTTAATTCCATTATCTATATAAAATACTCATTTGATTCTTAAAATATTTTAAGTACTTACATTTAAGTATTGAAGTTTTCTGTAGAAGACAGGATCAGATGAGCTGTTTCAGTGTATGAGGTTATGAGTTTTATTTACTTGAGAAGGGGCTAAATTATTAAAAATAGAACTGGGGCTTTTCATTTAAGAGCAATTTCTGTTCTTGAAGAGGATCTAGAAGAGGTTCTGGGCTTCCACATCAGGCAAATCACAACTGGCTGTAACTCTAGTTCCAGGGGATCTGACACTTCTGGCCTTATCAACCTCCCATATAAACTCACACAGTCATATACACATACACATAAAATAAATTAATAATGCCTAGCCTAAAATAAGTAATTCATGCATGTCATCAATTAATGTGCTAAAATGAAGAAATTCAGAGATAATCTTGAATGTGTGAACACACACATGCACACACACACAAATGCATTCTTGTCCACTATTTACCATGTGATAAAATTTACGATTCATTGGAATATTGATTGAATTTGTTCAATGTACAAGGAAGTATTGTGACTGCTGGAAGCTGAAAGGAAAAAGATAAGCCCTTCCATGGAGTCTGATGACTTAAATATTGTTAAATATGATTCTAACAGAAAGGGGAAGTAGACTAGTCCTCCCCTGTGAGATTATTATTATGCAGATTTTTCATTTACAAATTCGTTTTTTCTAGGAAAGTAAGTGAAGAAAAATATTATAGACATGAACTCCAGTTTGTATAAAAGAGCATAGGTTGCACATACAATGAGCTCTTCCTCAAGCCATAAGTAGTAGTGAAGCTGTAGATAGAAATGTAGGATTTTGTTTACTGAAGATTTTGGACATTACCTTTATGCATCAAAAGATACAAATATGTTTCAGTACAAGGGGAAATAAGACACAAAATATTCACAAATAGATTGACCTTTGAAGTATATTTAAAGTGAATGCTGTATAGTTACATAAACCATTTGGTAAATATTTAGACAATGAAACTGATAGAATGTTATATTTAGGATAAAAATGAAGGAAGAGAGAAAAGCCACTGAGAATTATTTCTGAGATTTTTCTCCTCTAGCATCTGCTGTGCAATATATCTCGTACATGACTAGAAAACAATTTTAAAGGAAATCTATGCTCTCCTTAAATTTTACTCCATGTGTTTGTATGAGGTCAAATATAGATTGAAACTATATCTGTTTTATTTAATTCCACAGTCTCAGCACACACTAGTTGTTTCAGTTAATTGAAAATGAAAGCATACTTGACAGAAAGCTGATTGCTTATATGCTAATGTGACAGTACTGTAAATCATATTATTCATAATACCTATTAATTCAGTAAATGAGTAAAACAAAATTGTGTACTCTGTGAGCAGTCTTCACGTAAAAGGTGTAGTTGGATTAAAATGGTTATGACCAGAGTATCTTGCTATATTGGAAAATAAAGACATCTTTGCTAATTCAATATCATTCACATAAATATAAAATCATAGCAGCAGATCTTAAAAATTTAAATACTTTATTTAAAATAGTATTATCTTTGCATGTATAATTAATAAAGACAACAGAGAAAAACATGTTTTATAATATGTTGAAATTATAATCTAATCATATCATTTCCTTTTCTTCTTTGCCTTAAAACCCTCCCATGTACACCTTATTCTCTTTCAAATTCGTAGCCTCATTTCTCGTTAACATTTTTTTTATTTTTAATAAAAAAATAAATTTATTTTACATCCCTGCTGCAATTCCCCCCCTTCTCTCTTCCCAGTCTCTCCCCTCAACCCCCCTCTGTGGTCCCCCCATCCACTCCTCCTCCATTTCTTTAACTGTTTATGTAAATACAACCTGTTCAGTCTGTATAATGTTCTTTGTATCCATATGTTTTCAGCACTGACCATTTGCTATTGTATACACAGTTGGTGTGCTCTTCCATGAGGAAGAATATTCCTCCCACTTTTACGTATTCCTTAGTTGCCAGAAGTTTTTTATGTAGGATTGAGGCTGTAAAAGCTTTTCCATGTCTATTTTGCAAGTAAATAGTTGTCATCCTCATTTAGGTCCTGTGTAGGCAGCTGTGGTGGTGAAATTTTATAGGTGTAGCTTCTGATATTTCTAAAAGACACAACCTCACAGGAAACTTGCTGTTCTTCTGCTACTTATAATCATTCTGCCCCATCTTCTGGAATGATCTATGAGCCTTAGTTGCAGGAAATGTGTTTCAAATGTAGCAGTTGAAACTGTGCTGAACTGTAAGAAAAAGTTTTTCTGTGTCCCGCCTGGGCTCCCTCAGCTACTCAGACCCAAGTAAACACACAGAGACTTATATCATTTACAAACTTATGGCCTAATGGCTCGGGCTTCCCATTAGCTAGCTCTTACATCTTAAATTAACCCATTTTTATAAATCTATGCTTGCCACATGGCTCATGGCTTACCGATACTTTGACACTTTGCTTCTCCTGGCGGTGGCTACCAGCGCCTGCTCAGCTCTGCTTTCTACTTCCTATCTCTAGTTAGAGTGTCCTGTCTAACCTTATTCTGCCTCACCATTGGCCAGCAGCTTTATTTATCAACCAATCAGAGCAACACACATTCACAGCTTACAGAAAAGCATCCCCATCACTGAACAACATGGATTTTATTTTATTTATTTGAAAGAAAGACTAAAAAAGCATAAGCTACAAGGAACAGTTAACAAACACATCTTAAAATTTGTTTGAAATCATTGAGCACATCTTAGTTAAATCCTGTTGTGACTACTTCTCATGGTAATGAATGGTACAGACATTCTTGACATTCTAGAACATTGAAATGGACCAAATCATGTTGTTTAATGGGTTGCATTTGACATTTTGAACTTAAGAATATATCAAACAGAGCTATAAGCAGTGTGTTGAGCTGCAAACTCATGTGCTTTTTGTGAAACCAATAGATTTGTTCATTCTTTCTGTTAGCAGTGGAAATCCCAGTTTGAAATTATTAATAGCATATAGCCAAGAAATTCATTAAAATAAATATTTTATAACTAATTAAACAGAAAGCATTTACTCACATGACCTGATTGAGCATATATATTATTGCTGGTGCTTCACATGGCTATTTAAAATAATATTACTCGAAATGTACTTCAAGGTTCCCAGTGATAAAAATTGTGATAAAACAAATGTAATAAAACTCCAAAATTATAGTATTTTATTATGTGTATGTATAATCATATATGTATAATGTATAATATACAAAATTATATATTAGTAGATATTATAATCTTTAAATAATTATATATATACTTGACATGCAAATATACAATATTGGAATTAAGTGCATTTTCCTCCCATTTGAAATTCTGTTCAATAAATCCTGGCAAGAATGTATACTATATTTTCCCTCAAGGCCTTGAAAAATAGATCTTTCATTTCATGCTTTATCAGTTCTTTAAAATGAGTAAACTTTTTTTATTTTATTTTTTTTTTTGGTTTTTCGAGACAAGGTTTCTCTGTGTAGCTTTGCGCCTTTCCTGGAACTCACT
>LZPO01099885.1:720922-743432 GCA_001675575.1 Neotoma lepida
CCTGCCTCTGCCTCCCGAGTGCTGGGATTAAAGGCGTGTGCCACCACCGCCCGGCGTAAAGATATATCTTAATTCGAAAATTTTGAATGTGAAACAAAAATCAACATAAGAAATTCACCAGAAAAGGCATCCACTTCATTCATATACATTAAAAGTTCTATCATGTATTTATTCATGTGTGCATGTAAGGGCACATGCTTGCCACTGTAGTGCACATGTGGAAGCCCGTGGCCAACTTGTGAGAGCTGATTCTCTTCTTCCATCATGTGGATTCCTGAAATGAAACTCAGGCCTCCAGGGTTGGTTGCAAGTGTCTTTCCCTCACTTGCCCCATTGATATTTTAATTATGAAGTTTCCACCATTGGCACTAAAATCCACCTCCATAATAAATTGAAAATATATAAAACCTGAAGTCCGATTCTTGACATCATCATTTGAAGAAAATGAACTTGCTAACATAAAATACTGAAAATGGACTATATGTCAACAAATGCATTACTGTAATTTTTTTTAATTTTAGTGATAAATGTATATGTAAAAAGAGGAACATAAAAGTCATATTTCAATGAACTCAAAAATAATTTGTAGGATAATTTTAATGAGTCTGTCCAGATTCACTTTCCTTGTTCCTTATAATGTCAATTTCTCTCTGTGGACAGAAAGAGATTTGTGAAAGAAGACTGTGTGAGGGAACTTTTTTCCTCTTTGCTCCACTTTTGTAAATTGAGAATTTGTAACTATTGATCAGATATAAATTCACAGATCCTGGCACAAAGACCTCATTCCAGCTTGTTTTACTATCTCTTGGTCTTGATATTTTCTTGGTATTTTTTCATACATTAGTTATGCCTTCAATGTGCAAGTGTGCATATGTGAGTGTGTGTGTGTGTGTGTGTGTTTTATTGAAGTTTCCTCAATGTTTCTATTCAAACACATAGTTTGATAGTTTTCTATACATAGGAAAACACCTGAAAAATAGTCATTACTGACTTGAAAATGTTACAGCCACAGAAATAGTGGTGATGGAGGGCTCGACTTCTCATACTTTGATACTTTAAATTTATATCATTTACATATTTATAAAATTCCTATATCCATTCATTCTTAATAGTAATAAAATATACATCAAGTGTTTGAGGGGTGCTTTTAAATGAAGCCCATTCATTTTGTTGCTTTATAAAATGTTTTATGTAGGTTGTATTAAAATTTGAAATTTGACTCTGCATGTAGCAATTGATATGTGTTACACAAAAGCACAATGCACTACTTGTAAAATTTCTTTTAGATAAAGATCTGGAAATTATTTGGAACATTTCTGACCTGTACATTTTTAGCACAATCAAAGCCCCTCATATATCATACAAGTGTATGTGTACCTTATTAAAATAGTGACTAATGTAATTTTTTGTGACTAGTGGAAATAAAACTTTGATGATTTTTCTTTCTGTTGCCAGTCATTCCAAATTAAAATGATCAAAATTGTGTTCACATCCTTGAAAAGAACTTATGGGACACATGTAGACATCAGACTTAGCCATTTATAATCTGAAGATTTATGATGGATATTTTTTGACATTATCTTAAGAATCATTATTATGTTATGCTAAGATGGCTGAGTGGGGCAGGGTGTTTGCCACCAAGACTGATGACTTGATTTTGATTCCTGAAGCCCGCATAGTGGAAGGAGTGAATGGACTCTTGCAGTTGTCCTCTGATGTTTGCACATGGGCCAAGGCACATGGGCCCTCTCCCAATACACACACAAGCAAATATATCAATGTTATTTTTTATTACAATGAATAGACATTGCTAAATAGTTTAGAAATCAGTATCTCATTTTATAATTAAATATCTGTTCAAACCACATTTTTAGAGATGAAGCACCAATCTGTTTCACAGAATATATAAAATGAAGCCTGGACAAAACAGAAATTCTCTTTCTAGTCCTTTGAAAATTGACTAAGGTTGACAATTTTAAAAGTAGTTCCAAACTTTGTGTGTAAGTTACAAGTATGCTGTAGGTATGGATAGTAGAAAGGGATGTCATTCAGTGGTTAACAATGGAAATTTTTACTGTTAGGTTTTCTTTCCATTCCTATTCCACTCCTACATATTTAATCCAGAAGCAAAGAAGGTATCTGTTCATAAAGAGCTCTATCTGAATGAGCGTAGAGCACAACACAAATTTCTAACACTTGGAAACACTGCAAATCAATGTGAAAAAAATGATGTTTTATCCATATAACATAACTGTATACGTTGAATGAGTTATTGTTTTCTGCAGTAATATAGATGAAGTTTTATCCTCAGTTAAAAAGCCAGCCCCTTTCCCTAATATGTACAAATTCCATGTGAGATTCCATTTTACATGAAATGCTATAAATTACAAGCTAATATGTAACATCAAAAATGTATGTGTATATTTGTGTGTGTATACTCACACCCATGCCCATCCACGCTGCAGTTTTATTTGGGCAGTGTTTTGAAATCCCTTTTTGAATGTAATGGAACTTGATTTTTATATATGGTAAATTCATGAAATTTTAATTCATAAATGGAATTAATGGATGATAATATATTACAATAGAGACATGCATACACTGTTACTTCAAGAGCCCACATTTTTTATTTATGAAACTTCAGGTAAAATTGTTCAATAATGTAAGTCTAATTTAGTAGGACAAACTAACAGTATAGTAAATGTACTATACTGTTTCCCAAAGTGAAGTTAGTAATAATGAACTGCTTTATCATTATTTTAGGACATCTATGTAAAATAAGCTATATTTATTCTAAAAGGAATTGCTTTGAAAATTCTGATGCTTAGATATTTAAATGCCATGATTATGCTCTGATGAATATTTAAGTCTTTAGAGCCAGACACAGTTGCTGCTAATGTCAATCAAATCTAAGATGACCAAAGGAACCCTGCATTCATGAATAAGTAATCTTTCTCCCCAAGAGTTTTCTGAATAGTCTAAGAAATCCTGGGGGAATAGGGAGAACCCTCTTTGAATGACATTTTATCTAAAAGCGGAACAATCACAGGAGCAGATGTAGTATATTAGAATCTGCTTGACCTGTGCATAAGGATTTGTGTGTTTGAACTCTAAAGAACCTGATTTGCTTGATTCTAAACTGGAATCAACAGTGTTGGATCATTGACTCAGTATCTAAAGCCTATACAATCCTTTGGAAGTATATTTTGGTCACCCAGCATGACTTCTAAAAAATATTTTATAGATACTATTATTTTAATTCTATAATTCTATAGTGGCAATTATAATAGCTCTCCTAAGTTTTAAAGGTCAGCATTGTATTGGAGATTTGCCTTGGAAATTTCATAGTGGCTGTATTACTTTATTTGAAAACATTTTCTGCATATAATAAATTTTGTTTAAATTTTAAACTGTATTACAAAGGTACAGGTCTATTGGATATCACTAGTGGTTCTTGTGGGACCACTGAAGCTGAATTCTAAGAAATATGTCATAGTTAAGACTTAATTGTGTATCATTTCTAAAAGACATGCAGTCTATTTCAGGAAATGTTAAAGTAGAAAGAGAGACATTAAAATAATCGGTAGTCTTTACTCATACAATTCGTAATCTTCTACATATTTAGATAAAATTTAATAAATTTTTATCAAAAATCCGGTTTGCTTTCTGAGGAATGAAATGATACATACATACTTCATTTTGAGATCATCAGACATTTTTTAAACAAATGATAAAGAATTTAGTCCTCAGACATGTATAAAATTGATAATACAGAAGAGATTGTGTTAAGTGCTGTTTATATACATTTATTCAATATATGTTTGTAGTTGATTTCTAGTGCTAGGTAATCAGAATGTGTAAAACACGGTCTCAAGGAGCTGACAGATGGGTTTCAGTGACAAACAAGCACAATATTATTGAGTGATAAAACCTGAACTGAGCAGTTCACAGGGGACAAGGAAGCAGAGTCATTTCACTGTCTTTGAAAAGACACAGAAAACCCCTCAGGAATGACTAGTAGCTTGGAGATTATGAACTACTGTGTGTGCAAAATTGCATGATATATTTACTATTTTATATATGGGGTATTATTGCATCATAGTTTTATTGGCAAAAACATGTAGATATTCAGTTAAATGTGATCACATGGGAAACATTGCACCTACCTGTAATGTACTTATATTTCATTATATTGAATTTTAGGTTATTAGGGATTTTCATCCTGCATGGTCTTTTCATAGTTTGCTTTCATTCATTCTCTTTTCTCACATAATATATTTTTTAAATGTATCAACATTTTTTGCTCTTAAATGGACTTCACAAGTCATTCAAGATAACAATGGTTAAAATCTTCATTATAATACTCTTAATAGGTTTGATTTCTCATCTTGTAAGTTTTATTACAGTTTATAACAGAAATTTATATTTATCAGTGATTGCTTCAACATGCCAATATATCATTTTTTCTGGATATTTTCATGTTATGTATTCAAACATTATAACAGATCTTAATATACTTTAAAATTTGACATGCTTTATATGGTTCACTGTGATATTGAAAACATGCTTATATACATACAAATAACTATATACATATATGCACACACATATATATTCATTTCAATAGATTTCTGAAAGATATATATTCTAGAATAATATATTCATTGTATGAAAACTAGTAGTGAATGTGAAAACATGTAAAATATTATAATTCATTGTTTTGAAAAAGTTGAAATTATAAAAACTGATATTAAATCAACATGTCATTGTGTTCTAAACACTGGTGTCAAATGAATGTGACTCTATTGCATAAACACTAACAAAACAATCCAATTCAAATTGTACTCGTTAAAGTAAAAGAGAGTAGCACACACAAAAACACAGATAGTATGTAGTTTCACTGACTGTCATTCATAAAGAGTAAAATGGAAAGAACATTCTGATTAGATAGTGAATCAATACCATACACTGCCTCAATGCATTAATTGAGAGTGGATTTGTATGCCTACAATCTGTTCCTGTATACCAAAAATGAACGTGGAGTTTTTACCTGCTTATATCAAGTACTTATCTCTTGAAACCCTTTAATCATCTGAGTATCACCAATGCAAAAACAGAACCCAGTGAATCCAAGAAGAGAGATTCTTTTTTAAGCTTTTAGGAACTAGACATTACCATAGCAACAAGAGGCTTTCTTTTATAAGGTGTTAATACTCTGCTTTATTTTCCATTGCAACAGAGGTTTACAAAGGCACACTCAAAGGCTTTGTTAGGATTTTTACAGAGTGTCAGCATAGCCATGGTGGGTGTTATAATGAAGAAACCTTACATTTATGCAAGAAAAATCAGTATAAGTAAAAAGCCACATTTTAAGCAGTAACTCAATTCTCTGTTAAAGACACCCACACTACCTTCATGTAATAGGAAGTATTGATATTTGAAAAAAGGAAATATTCATCATAAAAAGTTCCAGTTTTTATGAAATTTGTAAATGTTTTTACATATGTATGTTATATATATGCAAACATCATAGAAACTGGCACTTGTATGATATTTCATTTTTATGAGTCATAAATATATGATCTATAGTATTTATTTATAATGATATTAATAATGGCATACATGTCGCCCATTTTTTAAAGAACTGTATAATTTAATATATGCTAAAGCCCTTTCTTTTAAATTATTTTAGCATACAAAATAATGGGTTTCATTTTGACATTTTTACATATGATCATCATTACCCTCTTATTGACCTCTGCTAAATACCCTGATCCTATTTTGGCGGCCCCTTTCCTTCCTTAAAATAGTCCCCATTCTGCTTTCATATCATGTATGGTCCCTTATGTTGTAAATTTGCTTTCTCTCCCTCCCTTAGGAACTTTTTCCTTCCTGGTTGATGGTCATCTCTCTATATTTTTACCTTTACACTACACATCCCTACACTCCCCCAACACACTGGTATATATACATTTGTATATCCACACATAAGAAAGATAATATAGTAATAAGAGTGTTTGTCTTTCATAGTTTGGCATATTGTGCTTAAAAGTGATATCCATTCTTATTCATTTACTTACAAATATGATTTCATTTTTTAGATCTGAGGAAAATTCCATTGTGTATTTGTACAACATTTTCTTTATCCATTTACCTCTTTATGGACATCTAAGCTGGTTTCATTTCTTAGTTATTCTTTAGATTATAATTTTCTACTTTCTAAATGGGGACTTAAAGCTGTTTCATTATTTCCTCCAGAAACTCATGCATATCTTTTATTTCTTTGCCTCTCAAACCAGACCAATCTCCCATATGAAATCCAGCTATGTTTAAAGACATTTAATTAATCTATGTTCAGTGGATTTTTATGTTAATTAACTCAATGCAATATTTATTCATGCATACATGTAAATATGTTTTGAAACTCTATATTCCAGAAGTTTTAACAGAGAACATGGGGGAAGTATGACTACATTGGTCTTACCATCTCTGTGACCTGAATATATTGCGATGTTAAATAAATGATATTTAGGGAGACAACTTTAAAATGAAATAAACACAATAGCATGTGCATTCAGGAGGAGCATTTAATTCAGCCTAGGGCACTAGAGCATCAGAAGTCATCATGCCTGGATCTTAAAGTGAATTGGGGCAGGTAGGCAAAATAATGTGGATTGCAGGGATCTGAATGAAGACAAATCCATTTTAAACAAATTATACTTTATCTGTAGGTGACTAGTAACGAGTCCGAAGCACGCACTCAGATTTAAGCTTTAGAAAAAATAACACTCTCATTTACTGACTATATGTCAGAAGAGTGTGCTAGAAGAGCATCAAAGTAGTTCAGACAAGCAGAAATAGAAGTGAGGATTTGGATTACATATAAAAATAGGTCTAAATTTGATACAAATCTATAGAGACAATCACTATATCATGGTTGCTAGGTGCTGAAGGGGAGTGAGGCATAGAAAATATTGCTAATGAGTGCACTTGTTTCTGGAGTTCTCAAACTTCCTAATGCTGTGACTCTTTAATACGGGTCCTCATGTTGTGGTTACCCCCAGCCATAAAATTATGTTGTTGCTACTTCAAAACTCTAATTTTGCTACTGCTATGAATCATAATACAAATATCTGATATGTGACCCCAAAGGACTTGCAACCCACATGCTGAGAACAACATCAATGAAAATAGCATGGTATTAGATACTTATGATACTCATACAACAGAGCTGATACATTCTAAAACAAAGAAGTGTTCACTTTTGAAATGCAGATTTATGGTTTGTGATTTATATCTCTAATGTGCTATCACACTGCCATGTACATAAGACTTTCAAATTATTATTTGGGTTGTTGTCGATGGCTGTGTTACCAACAAGATTGGGAACAACTCAAAAAGGAGCAGTGGCAGATGAGAGTGGAGGTGAAATTGATTATGAAGTTTATGAAGCAATTGTTCAAAAATGGGATAAACTGCTTCATATAAATTTGATGAACTTATCTTCAAGGGTCATTATCACAACCCCCCATATCTCTCTCCTTTCAAATGTTGCAAAATACAGCATGGCATCATGAGTAAATGTTTTATTTGTCTGTGCCCAATTTCATTCAAAGAGTAGGCATTATTAGACTGTTAGGTACAAGATTATAGCTAAAAATCCCAGAGTATCAGATGTATTAATACAGTATGCAAGAAATTTTGACTATTTTCTCCATGATGACTATGAACATGAGAAAATTATGTACAATGACCTAGAGCTTTAGATCAAGAGTAGAGAATACTTGAGGGCTCAGATGTGGAATAATAGTACCCTAAAAAAAGAGTCAAGAATAGTGTATGAAAGATTTTTTTAGGAAATACACTTAAATAAGATATACTGGCAGCTTGAGTAAATATGTGAATGTATGTTTTCAAGGAGTTAATGGAGGAAGTATTAGAAAGAAAAATGACAATTATTTTGGAACCAAGATAATTCAATTAATACAAAATATAATTTGGCAATTAAATCACATGAGTTACTGTTACTATAGTAAGGTGACTTTTCACATGACTAAAGTGTAGATAATAAAGGACATAGACTGGTGACAGAGAGGATCATAAAGAAGACAAGAAACCCTGAAAGTCTTAGCACCACTTTTCCCATAGAAAGTCACTCCTCCTCAACAAAATGGTATACGATTTTATAGAGGAAGCCTGTTTAACCAAGCTTTAAATTTTCCTATGAAACTGCATTCAATTTCTGATCATCTAATTTCTTAATTTACTTAAATTAAGATTTGAAGTCAGTACTTCAAAATGTCTCATCCTTTGCCATGTTTCACAGCTCGATTTTCAAAAAGGTTAAAGTCACATAGCAATATTTTTGAAGTATTTGCTAATAAAAGCTGGGGCATTTAATGCTACCAGATCTGACAGAAATATGTCATAGTTTGATGACCTTTCATTACCATTTATTCTGCTGCTTAGTCACACTTTCTTATTCTTGGTAAGGCGTTACTTTCGATCATAGACATAAATGTTCCACATGTTTTCTTCTAAGAGCTATGCATAAGGATACACTTTAGTATGGGTTATGAAACCAGTCATTCTTGCATGAATCACTGTCACAGAAAGATAAACCTTTACCCTTTTGTTCTTTATGCTCCCATCTTATTTGTTTCTTCCTTGAAGCATTCTCTTGTCTGTTTATTATTTCTTTCTTTCCATATTTGTGCCTACACTCAGGCACTGTTCTATTTTTTTGCTTCAGTAAAACTATGACTTTCACCAAGAAATATTAAGAAACAGAATTAAGTTAATTTAGACAAAAGGCAGTATATTAAGCTAATTATTAAGTTCTAAATACATTTGATATAGAATATAAATGTGAATATGCCACAAGAATATAAAAAATTTACCGCTATTTATTTTGAGTTATTAGAGTACCAGATAGTGGAGGATTTACATTGAAACAGTGTTTCAAATTTTAAAATAAAAGGGCAATCACTTGCCTTCTTATATGTCTTAATCGGCAAAAATACTTAAAGCTGCCATTATTCTTTCTCACTAAGCACATAAAACTCCACCTTATATAGTAACTCATTTCCTTACTGAGGAAGAATTTAATGCAACAATCCCTCTTAAACAAGTGTTAGAGGATGCAATGGAATAATTTATGCTGTTTATTAGAAAAATTTTGACATTAAAGAAACAATAAGCCCCTATTAATTTTAATGTACAACAACACCACCATTCTTTTGATATACAATCAAGATGCTATTCTCCAGTAAACCACCTATTGCAGCTCACACTTGTTAGCATAATCAATTTATTATGTTTGGTTTATAAAGTTGTAAGAGAATTTCACAATAGAATGATACTAAAAATTACAGCTGACGTAAGCTTTTCACTTCATACTACAAGATGGACAGTTGACACTACCACGAAACACCCTCTACTTCAGCCCCCTTTAATCATTTACCAAGATATATTATGTACTTGTCAATATCCTGGGGTAAAGACTGTCATTAATCTGCAAGTGAGGAAATAAGTAACCATGTTAATGATCTGGTGTCTGAGTGTTAATGCAAATTAATTTTTATTGCGTCTTTCTGCCACTTTAATTTTCTCCTGTTGTTCCCTTTGCAAAAAAATGTGTAGTTGCATTGTAATGTTGAATGTTGGCCATTGTGAAATTTTCTGGGTGTGCTCAGAAAGACAGGCACTGACAATGCAGCAGTTGGGCTGAGGCAGTATAGATTAGTGTAAATGAGAGCACAGCCACTATAATTTACCACTGTTCATTTGCTACAGGGATTGCTTTATGAATCTGCAAATAGGAAATAACTAAGCACCCAACTCTTTATTCCGAGACAAATAAACACGGGAACCTTGAAAAGCTTTCTTTAGAAATTTCAAACAGTCATTTTAATTTTAGATGCTGTCCCTTATGTTTTATGCAAAAGAGGATAACTTACAGTGGGTGGGAAATGCAATTGCATTTATAGTACATATAATTTCATGTAAATTACCGTTTATGTCTTGAGACTTTTATATAGGGGATTCTATGGATTTCCTAATGTAAAACAGGTGAATTTTTTAATTAGAGCTCATGAGAATGTTTTGTTTCCCCTTCAAAGTTCAGATTAGTTTTCAAAACATAGTGACATTAGTTTTGCTCTTTATTTAGCATCTCAACAAATTAACAATTTTGAGATTTACCAAGAATTTAGTGAAATCCTAGGAGTCACAAAATGTGATTGTCCAAATAATTTTAAAGTGCTGATTACAGAGGTTTTCCATGTCAAATACTATTACTTATTTCATATTGCTTGGCAAATCTAGTATATATTGTGTATTGTCAGGGATATACTAACTAAATAATGAGAGAACCCAAATATGCCCCACTCTGAAATTTATGCTATTATGTAGTGGGTTACATTGTCTGCAAGAGCAATTTTGTTGAGAAAAATCTTAGTTTTTACTTTGAAACATATCAACTGTGTTTAGCTAAATTATTAGACTACTTGAATTAGGGATGAGGTACTTGCGTCCTTGAAATATCATATTTATATCTTAGATGAGAAAAATTTTCAAACAAACATCCCATTTAACACCATAAGCTTCTTGATACCAGGTTATCTACTCACCCACTCTCGGCCCACTATTTCTGTTCTGGTTTAAGTTTTCCTTCCTTCTTTCCTCTTTTCCTTTTTCCCTCCATTTCTACTCCTTTAGTATTTTCCCTTTGTATAAAATGTGCAATTACATTATAATGATAAGTGTGTGTATTATTAGAATGTTGGCTTACTAGTAAAATGTTCCTTCTTCATTTTCTCCCAATTCTCCTCTATTGCGTTCCCTTCTTTCCATTCTGTTTATCATGAAATAATGCACATAGTATACAACTTACCATTTTAAGGTTTACAATTAAAAAGTTTTAGTATATCTACATGTTTTTGCAATTATCAACCCAAACTAAATTTAGACAATCCTTATTGCATTTAAATGAATACTATACTGTTAGAACACATCTATCTCGATACTTCTCCTCCTTACACTGTTATGTCCAGAGCAACCATTAATCCATTGGTCTATTTCTTCTCTCTATAGATCTACCTATTATGGACATTTCATATAAATGGAATTATGCAACATGTGAGGAATTATTTTTGCCATGATTCTCCCATGTAAAAATGATACCTTCAATTTTTATCCATGCAGCATGTGTGTAGATGGGCAAACGAAAATTTAGATAGGCTGGAAAAATGTTGTGCTACAAATATACTACCAAGTCCATTTATCAGTTGATATTTATTGGGAAGTTTCCTCTCGTTGGTTATTATAATTACTATTATAATAAACATTCATATATAAGTAAATACATGTTTCTTTTTTCTTACTTTTATGCACATAAATGAATAGTTGGTTCAAAACTGTTAATTATGTCTTATTTGGAGAACCAAATAATCCCTTACTCAGGCCATGAATATTATTACTACACTGCATGACACTCAGATCATTTTAAATCTTACATATTATGTATGGCTTTCAGTTTCTCTTTGTGGTTTGGGAATAAATGAATACCCCTTACTTTCACATTCATTTAATCATTAAACAGTTTTTGAGTTCTTATGATACCCTAAGTGCTACTCTAGATTCTTGAAGATGAATCAACAGCTACAGCAAATATCCCTGATTAGGGTTTAGAGAGATAGCTCAGTCAATAAAACACTCATGACACCAGCTTGATGAACTCAGTTCCAATCCTTAGAACCCACTGTTGAGTCCTTGTAATCCTAGGGATGCTGTGATGGAAGACAAATAAAAGTGAATCCTGAAGCTTACTAGTTGGCCAGCATAACTGATTTGTTGTTGTTTTGGGTCAATAAAAGCTCTTGTCTCCTAGAGGTGGAATGCACATAAGAAATAGACCTGAGGCTGTCCTCTGATGTCCGTGCACGCATGGTAAACACACTCAAGAACATGTGAGTGTGCGCACATACACAATCCTTGCTGTGGTGTTGTCCACAATTGTTGATAAATATTTAAATTATATCTTAATTTTGCTTCAATGTTTACCAGTTTTTAATTCCTCAACTCCATTTAGCCATGTTTTCCTAACTTCAGTATGTTAACATTTTTGTGGTCTTCAGAATCTTCCTGAAATATTACCTCTTACATGAAGTATATTCAGGCACAAACCCAGCCTTAATCATCATACCCTTTAGAATAGATATTTTCTTTTCCATCCAACTGTAGCAATGTCTTCAAACACCCATAGTCCATAAAGTAGGCCATAATAATATAAAGGTACTTTTTCTTTGATACTAGATTATGAGAATCTGCTGCAAGAAATATAGTATATATTGCCAGTATAAGAAGCTAATAATTCATTGAGGAATAAATAGAATGATATCTCCACATGAAATCACTGGTCAATTACAAATAGCACCACAATCCATTACTCTTGAAATCAGACCACACTGGAATAAGTCAACACTAAAATTGAATCAAAATTCTATAGATGGTTTGATGGTCAAAATTAAATGACTGCTTTAGTCTGTTTTCACTATTGCATAGTGAATAAGAGTAAAGAGAATTGTAGAAAGATGCTCAAATATATTAATTTTACTTAGTATTTTTAAGACATTATTCCAAATAATTGAATATTAACAATGTGTTATATTTCATGTCTCTTTACAGACATGTTTATTTCATGTAAACTGCTATTCTGTACCTTTGAGAAGGGCAAATTACTGTTTTCCATTTTAAGATGAAATGTTAAGATAAAATAAGTAAATGAAGCACACATGTTCTCTCTTGAAGGTTAGAAACACCTGCTTAGATTGTACTTTGTCTTCCTAGAAAAATCACTGGAAAATTTTTAGACTAAATTTTCATTTTCACCTTTACCAAGATAAAGGAAAAGGTAAATAAAGTCATAAACAGGTGGACCTTCTTATGTTTTAGTGAAAAAATACACATAATATCATTGCTAGTTCTGTTTGTTTGATATAAATGAAATCAGCTGACATTTAATGTTTCTACTACAATTTAATAGTCAGAAGCCACAAGAATAAGCTTGTTTTGTAGCAGATTCTTATATGCAGTATTTATCAAGAAGACTTGATGTTCAAATCTCATCAACTACAACAATTTTAGTTTGTTTTTTTTTTCCTTTGGTTTTTCGAGACAGGGTTTCTCTGTGTAGCTTTTGGCAGCGCCTTTCCTGGAACTCACTTGGTAGNGAACTCACTTGGTAGCCCAGGCTGGCCTCGAACTCACAGAGATCTGCCTGCCTCTGCCTCCCGAGTGCTGGGATTAAAGGCGTGTGCCACCATCGTCCAGCCAATTTTAGTTTTATAAATGTGATTATTATTGCAGTGTGAAACTTCATTAAATACTTTATTGGTGTATATGAAGTTACTAACATATATATAGTAGATTGTTTTAGGTGAGTCATTATTCTTTTTAAAATATACTTTAATTCTAAGTGTATAGATGTATATAATGTACAGATATATGATTTATAGTTTATATAAAAATCGTATGAGATGAGGGCAAATAAGAGGCAAAAAAAGTGTAGAAAAGAGCAAATTTTCTCATCTTATTGAGCCTTTAGACCATGAACATATAATATGTATCATTTACATGGTTATTTTTTAGTTTATTTTCTGAAATCAAGCAATAGTTGCATAAATGCTTATTTTTTTCTTTTAGTATATTTTTCCTGTGTGAGTTAACTTCTAAAATAGATTAAATTCTTTCAGATTTTTCATGGATGTATTATTAGTGAATTTGGCAAGTTGAGGCAAAAGATTAAACTAAAACTTTCACATTTTGAATTTTGTATTTCAGTCTTCAGGGACTGAAAATAAATTTCAAGTTTGGTTGCTTAGGCATAACAGCTTTAGCAAGCAGAATGGTTTGAATGTAGTAATAATAATTATAAAGAGGTGTAGAAGCAGTGCTATTGAAAGAATTACAAAGTGTTAGGAAGTATCCAGGAGAAAGGGGAAGTTAGGAGAAGGCCAACAACAAGGTGAATGGTAATTCAAAGTACTTGTGAGAATCATCTAAGGGATTGCTTTCAACTGAGTGACTCACTTTTGGGAAGTCGCAATTGTGGTGATGTATTATGTACCCTAATATACTTTTCCTGAAGATCAGATAGATAAAGGAACAAGCCATGTCTTATATCTAGGACTCCTCAGCCTGAAAAAGCCTCTTGTTCCTGTCTCCTCACGCCTTATATACCTTTCTCCGCCCAGCTGTCACTTCCTTGGATTAAAGGCCTGTATGCTTCCCAAGCAAAGGCATAAGATGTCAAGTGCTGGGAATAAAGGTGGTTGCCACCACTCTCTCGCTCTGTTTCTCTGCTAGACTGAGTCAATTTCATGTAGTCCAAGGTGGCTTTGAACTCACCTAGATCCAGATGATCTCTGCCTCATCAGTGCTAGGATTAAAGGTGTGTGCTGTCACTGTCTGACCTCTATGTTTAATCTAGTGGCTTGTTCTGTCCTCTGATCTTCAGGTAAAGTTTATTAGGGTATATTGTATATCACCACACTCAATTGTACCATCATACATTCTCCTTCTTCCTAGGTATTATTACATCGTTTGTTGTTCAATTCTAGTTTGTATATTAATGTTTTATTTTTTATTTCGGTTTTGTAAGAATAATACTAAGTTCATTTTTAATGAAGTGCTTAAAGATAGTAATCGATTTTTATTTTTTTCAAGGACAACAAGTTCTAATACATTTCCTTAACTTACAAAATTTTTGCATTACATTTTAAATTTTTATATTGTTAGTTCTTTACACTTAATAAAGCAATAATGTATTCTTTATTCACATAACATAAAGCATAATGTTCAGCTTATTGGGAAGCTGAAGCAGAACTCCTTAGATGTGCAAATGAAGTTACTTATTCTTCTTTTCTAATTGTTGCTACTCATCTCAGATAATAGTTAAGCACAATAATTGACAATTCTACTTCAAATCAAGATATCTTTAAGCATTCTTAAAAGCTATCCCAAGAAGCCTTTGGCTGTCAGTTTTTAGGAGATAGTTTTATTTTGTGTCTATTCTATTTTCTTATTTGCATTAAGAATGAGTAGATAAGAAGGTAAAATCTATCATAAGAATGGAGTAGGGCTGCTATTGTAGATCAATTAAGCTTTTAATAAAATGAACAGTTCAATAGTCTTATGATTTTCATCATTCAACTCACAAGGCTGTACTGATGTATAAACAGGTTCTTTTGAAATGGCATCCAAACCAGGGCCTTCCAGTGTTTACAGAATGATATTTTCTGAACATAAAACTGTGAATGACTGCTAGTAATCATCATATTCATTTATAGAAGATAATTCAGATTTTTTTAGTAAGAAAATGCTATCACACACTTATAAGGATCAACTATGAATTGTTATATCAGTGAAGATCCCATTTGACACAAAGTGACTTCTTCAGCATTTATTAGGCTGTATTTCTCATTTTATTGTCTTTCCTTTAAATATTTTTCTTCTGGTGTCTTAGTTTGAGTGGTTGCAAATAGTATGCATTAATTGCTCCTTAGAAATTGAATGAAGGCAAATATTATTTTGAGCTGTGAAGCATGGAGAATGTTATGGAAATTCTCTAAAGCAAAGTTTCTTCATATATACAACAGAAATAAACAGACTAAGATGTGCAATATATAAGTACTATCTACCTGCCCACACATGTGCCTATTTGTCTGTCAATCTATGTATCTATATGGTGATCATGTCTACTACAGTAACTGGAATATTTATGCACTTAAGAAATATTAGGTATTGGAGGAGGAAGAGGAAGAGATGTGAATGATGTAAATACAGGTAGGTACCCATGTGTGAATTCTCAAAATAAATTTTAAAATAGTTTAAAAGAAGATTGTTTTAAAAATCTCTTCTTGCATATTGTGTACTTTTAGAAAATATTGCTCATGTCTCTGGAGGCTGTGCATTGCAAAATTTGATTGTTATTTTTCATATAACACACAATGTGAATGATGCAACTAGTAATGCATTATATGACCTGCAAGACTAAAGATAATAGCCATCTATCTTTAATACATTATGCCAGACAATATTCTCTAGAATGAAGCATTTAAATTGACTAGCAATGATTTTTAAAAAGAATATATGTATTTTTAAAATATTTTTTATTTTTATTATGACTACATAATTTCCCCTATTATGTTCCCTCCACCTAAAGCCTCTCATATACCTCTTGCTGGGTAAATTCCTATATCCTTCACTACTTTGACCTAAGCAGAATCCCTTGTGATGGAACACATAGATAAGAAACTGAAGGCTTTATTTAGGTAGTTTTGCTGTCATATTCACCTGTTTTCCTACAGTTATTGTTAGGCATGCTGAATCATATGCCATACTGTTTTAGTGCCCTTTTCACAAGAGAACAACAAAAACCCTTGTGGTCTTTTATTACACTGGAAATGTTTATAACTCTATAGTTAAATTTTACATATTTTATTGTATCTATTTCTTTTATGGAATTCCATCAATCAACATATCCACATTTAATACTTTATCTTTTCTTGTGCTAGTATATACACATGTATGTCCACACACATACTTGGAGTCAAACTGAGTGGGCTTTGAATTCCGTGTTCACTGTTCTATGCAACTATGAGCAAAATTTTCTCTTGTTTAATTGAAATGTGAAGCCACCAAAAGCTGTTTGACAAGTTGTGTAAAATTAAAATATGTTATGTTTAGTATATAACATGATAAATTAAGGTAGCAATATGGATTTCATAAGGTTGTTTGAGAATAAAGCACAAGTTATCTGTATTGTTTGAGACATGCTGAACATCTGAAAATAACTCTTATTAAATGGCAGGGCACAAGGTATACTTGATTTTATTCTGTAAAGTCCCTAATTATATGTATTCATCAAATATTAGCAGATTATTTATTAAATACAAGACACTGTAACAACATAAATATTTATATAACCTCTTCTTTAAAGAACCTTACCATTTACTGTTTGGAGAAAAAAATGTGAGAGAGGAGATATATTCGTGAACTCAAGGGCTGTCAATTTTTAACAGAAAGAATTTAAATGACACTCTTTAATCAACTGAGAACCGTTAAAGACAACCCTTTAATGTAGTAACATTAACCGAGCTATCAGATTTAATACACGTTTGTGTGTGGAGTATAAAATAATTGCAAACTGTCAGTGACAGGATATAGAAATATCATTTATGATATTCTTCAGAGTATTAATATCATGAAACAGGGGATACAAAAGGGAGTTATAAAAAAATCCTTCCAAACTCTAGGCATAGATGATACAGCAGAGGCCAAAGAAAGGTGAACTCTTGTGCAAAGTTGCTGACCTTACGGCAAACCAACTATAATGCAAGGCAAATGGCACAAAGAGAGGAGGGGACATGGACACAAACATACCCAAACACTCATCAGACACCACAGTTAACTAATGGCTCTAACAAATAAAAGGAAATTAATAGAACTGCCAAACTATCTAAAGTTATTTCTTAATGAGAAAAGCGTGGCTGACTAACTTGGGTTTGTAAACCTCAGAAATCCATATAATTATTTCTAAATATAGTTTAGTGAAATTTTATATTTTCTATTTAGTTTGGAGCATTCTAGTTAATATTTTATATTTTTCAGACAATCTGTTATTCATGATTTATTCACCACTATTTTTTCCAAAATGATATTAAGCCTGGATTTTGAAAACAATGGTACTTAATAACCAACAAAATGATGACATTTGCTTTTAAATAAAGCAGGATGTTTTATATATCTTTGTTCGGAATTTATTTTTGTATTTATAACTTGCTTTGCATCATCAGGATGCTCATGGAAATTATCAAAATATTTGACTAGATTTTTATTTAATATTGTTGACATGAAATTGATTTATTTTCTATGTCATATACTTGAGTAACATTTATACTAGTTTAACAAAAGAAGTTGAGAGCTCATATTTTCAATACTTTGCAATGACTTCATAAGATGTGAAATCTTTAATTTCTGGAAATTGTCCAAGTGTTTGCTGGTAGAATCATAAAAGCATGATGCTTTGATTATTTCAACTTCCTCATGTTTGTCTATAACTCCCATAATATAACAAAAATATCCCAGAATAAAAAAAAAAAAACAGCTGTGTTCACCTTTCAAGATCATCAATGGTCAGTTTCCCTTTTAACACTGAATTTTTGAAAATTAAAAAATGTATTAGTTATAGATAGTACGATGAAGACAGAGTGAAATTATAAGACCATAAAGATAAATTTAAAGACAAATATAGCATGTAATGAAGAGTTTTGTTTCAAATAAGTGCAGGAGGGTTTATTTTTGAAATGGTAATTGGACAAATAATATAATGTTGAAAGAAAAAAGAAAGATCTCTGCATTGTAGTACACACTATAGTTAACTTCATGTGAATTAAATATGTAACTATAATAACAAACTATGAACAGATAGGAGAAAACTTTATGTGAACTTTTATGTATCAATGTAGATGAAATTATTATTTTAACAGTTATGGAAGAAATGCATTCTGTAAGAAGGCTAATGTATATAACTATGTCATACTCATTAATAGGTGATTTAAATATTCAAATGACTAATATTAAACCCAAGCTTTTCAACAAACCATAGTGTAAATTCTACTTTATCTTGTCATCTATATATCATATTTAAATGATACATTTTTGTTTTAACAATTTAAAATACAGCTTCTTTTTCTGCCTTTGACTGCCTTCTGTAGAAATTCCCCCAGCTGCCAGTCCAAATTTCTCACCCAGACTCAGGGACTCTCATCACCTATCCAACAGGGTATTGAGGTTGCCAAGTTGGCATCAACTCTCTTATTAGCTTCACGAAGACTTGAGACAGAAGCTGTCAACACTTCCTCTTTGACATCTATGTGACTGTGAAGAATGATCACATTTTAGTCAAAAGAATCTTGTCCACTTAGATAGAGTTGAAGAAAAGGATGTTTTGCTAAAGAATCTTCCTTTTTTTTCTAGTGTTGACAAATATAAAGTGCTCAATCACTTGTGTTACTCTTTCTGGTGGAACTTAAAGCAGTGATTCTGCAGCAACTGAGGAAGAGGGAAAAGACATTGATTTTCCTGAGAGGATTTAAAACAGTAAAGAATATGTAGCCAATAAAATTTGAACAGACACAAGCAAAGCAGTCACTATCACCATTTGTAGCCAATGTTGCACAAGTATCAATAAAAACATCTCACATTTTTCCTAATTTAAATATAACAGCTATAAAGACAAATTTGTTTCAATTCTATGTTGTCTTATACATCTTATATACTGCTTGAGAATATTGTCAAAATTGATAAGTCCTTTTAATCAAATTATAGATTATTAAATTTGGAGTCTTTATAGGGAGAGAAAGATTATTATTTGTTTATTATTACTTTTGAATAAACATTTGGAATTCATACTCCCTTAGTATTCTCACTAGTTAAAAAATTGAATTTTCTCATCTACTTCAGTGATATTTAATTAAAGGGAAGTACCTGAATTAAAGTGGACAGAATCTTATTTTACAAGAATGCCAATTTTCTACAATTATTAAAAGTATCCCTTGACAGATGGCTCTGGGACCACATAATGTTGTAAAATAACAAAGTAGTGAACTTAAATTTAATTCGTTCCTGAAAGACTTAGAACTTTAAACTTTCCTATTGTCCATCCTGAGGCTTCTAGGAATATTCATAGCATTCATCCTGTCCTACAAGTGTTTGAAAACAAAACTCTATCTGCGCATTCTATCTATAAATATTTATTCAGAATCTCAGATTATATGGAATAGAATTTTAAAACTGGTACTGTAAGACATTGGATATGAGATATAAAAAGCTCTTTTTATGTTACAAAGGCTGCTGCTGTTAACTTATACAAATAACAATAATACTTATTAATATTAATAAGTATTAATTAATAAGTATTAATATTAATACTACTTAATATCTTGAAGATACAAATTTGAAAGAGTCTGTGAGCAGTCTTCTGTTCTGTTTCAGCTATAGACTATGGCATATAGCTGATATTTCATATATAAGCACATATAAATACAATCAACTAAAGTATTTTTTTTCTTAGACTTAAATTTGATGTTTGGGAAATATTTCTGGAGCCTAACATGGAAGTACAGGTCTGCAATCTGAACTGCTTGGGAGAGAGTTCAGAGGCAGCATAAGCCCAAGGCTTCCCTGGCTACAGTGAGTTCACAATTAGTCTGCAAAAGTTCGTGAGATACTGTCTCAAAAGAAACTGAAATAAAAAAAATAAATAAGATAAGTAAATTTATCACTTTCCAAAGCTATTGTGGGCAAAATTAGTCCTTTTATTAGAGAATTTTCAATGATAAAATGACTTCTAATTTCTTATTAGGTTCTCTTACAGGAGTCTCATTGTACAAAATATATAATTATTTAAACATATAAATTATTTCACCCTTTTTGATTTAAAAAGAGAATTTTATCTGAATCGAGTCGTATTTTTATTGTCTGTGAAGAAGTTATCTTTATGATGGTGTTCTTTTGAATTGTATGTGTGCTCCAAGTGAAGAATAATGTTTCACATTGTAAATGATAAGATGTTATTGTGGTTACCAAGTCAGAAAAATACAGATATTAACTATAAGGGAATTTACCTTGAGGGTTTGTGAGCTACCAAGCAGATCTTTCATATTTCAATAATCTTAAGCTTGTGCGTTCTTGTATTCCACTCAGGTCTCCTCATATATCCAGGTAACTCTGTATATCAAAGAAGTATATATCTTGGTTATTTACCATGCCCTATTAAGATATTTAAATTGGCTACAAATGATAACAGAAAATGAATAAAGACATACATAAAATAAAGACATGTTTGTCTATTTGTCTTTAACTTAGTGTTTTCTAACATTATTTTAACATTGATGCTATTCTCATGACTGAATGTATTCTCATCAGTGATGTCCCCGTTAATCAATGTCATTGATATGCATTTTAAGATGTCCATGGAAATTTTGAAAATGGATTGTTGAGTCACTATGTAGATAAGTGAAATTGACTTATCTATATAGTGAAAACTCTTGGCTATTAGGTTAATGCAAGAAAAGTTAAATTATAGTGCATTGAAATAAGCACATAATTCAATGTCTGAATACATTTTAAACTAATCTTTCCTTATGCTATAGTATTCCTCCCATATTGGTTCTCTTAGTAGAGTTCCACATCTTATAAAATACTTTCTTGATACATCTATAGTTTCTACTTTCAATTTTTAAAAAGGGAAATAAATAATGTGACTGTCCTGAAATATATATGCAGAATCTGGTATGTGTTATTTGTTCCCATCTTTAAGAGTTGACTCATCTACAATAATGTAACACCACTTTGTCTCAGTGACTCACTTTAATTCACTCTTTTCAAAGTTTTCATTTCAGTTTTAATATAAACAACCTTGTATTTACAGTCAGAGTTTGCTCTTTTGCATAATTTGTAATTGTATAATTATATTATGAAATAAATTAGTAAACACAGGTTTTAGAAAAAAACATAGCAGACTGTTTAACATGTAGATTCTGGTCAAGGAAGACTGCAGAATGTTGAGAGACTAGGCACTCATTATTCCAGGAAGTTTACTATTTTTTTTTAAATCTCCACTTGCTAAAAACTCTCTAGTACATGATCCTTTGGAAACTGTCCACTGGTCTGCTTTCCCAGAAATTTGTCCTAAAGTCAGTCATTTAAACATTGCATTCTACCTGAATGAATTGTTTCCTTCTTCCTTACCAACTGCATTAATCCCTGAAGTACCCTTTCTTGAGGGAAAGCTTACTTCTTGTTTTGTTCAGGAAGGTAAAATTTTTCTTCATGGCTCAAGCAAAAGAGAAGTAGAAAGTTACCTCAGCATTGCTTCTCTAGTCTTTCTGTGCTCCAGCTTTTATATAGTAAAATGTATCCAACATGATTTCAGAGGCTACTACTTAGTTCAGAGAAGATACCCTACAAATATCGTTACCAATAATGTCCTTAACAGTGACCCTAGAGGTCACAGTTTGCATAAGATTCTCAGGGTAGTTCAATGGACACCAAAAAAAGAAAAAAAAAAGAAACTGTAAAAGATTAAAGATTGTAGATTGGGGTGTTTAAAGGATCCCACCCTTTCACCATAATTTCTATATTGGCAGCCAAGACACAGAGGCGTGCACTGTGGACATAGATCAGTGACAAAGCACTTGCCTAGAATGTGTAAGGAAGTAGGTTCCTTCTTCAGTACTGAAAAAAAAAATAAGCAAACTGTGAACCATTATCATAAATCTATATGAGAATGACTTGTGGAATATTAAAAGTACAGATATCTCAGTTGAAGGAGAAAGTTTTGTCCCTGTCCCGCCAGGACCCATGGTCTCACAGCCACTTATAAAATAATTATTTAGAGGCTTATATTAATTATAACTGCTTGGCCATTAGCTCAGCCTTATTA
>LZPO01099885.1:743525-757207 GCA_001675575.1 Neotoma lepida
GACAGGGTTTCTCTGTGTAGCTTTGGCGCCTTCCCTGGAACTCACTTGGTAGCCCAGGCTGGCCTCGAACTCACAGAGATCCGCCTGCCACTGCCTCCCGAGTGCTGGGATTAAAGGCATGCACCACCACGCTTTACCTGCGTTTTATTACATGTTGTTCCTTGAGCAGTTGGCTGGCATCTCCTGACTCATTCTTCTTCTTCCCAGAATTCTCCTTGTCTGNTTATCCCACCTATACTTCCTGCCTGGCTCTGGCTAATCAGCATTTTATTTATCAACCAATCAGAGCAACACATATTCACAGCATACAGTAAGACATCCCCATCACTAAGTCTTGTGTCACTTTCACCAAATTAGAATCTTACACAGGTCAATCTAGTCATCGTTCATCAAAGTTCTGAACGGTTGTGGAATAAGTAAATGAATGAAACATCATACTGTCGAAAACGTGATTTTCTGAATGATAAAATGTTTTCTTCCATATATCAGTATGTGTCCTTTATTCTAGGATAGATTCTTTTTTAACAAATACAGAAGTGCAGAAGCTGCAAACACACCTTCTTCTGATAGAAATCTGCATAGGAAAAGAGGTAATCAATCGTTGCCAGCCACACATCTTCTGGACAGTTCCTGGCTGTTCCTTCTGGGCCTAGAGATGTATTCTTACTTAAAATACCTGATTCTTAAAAAATTTTCAGTATATAAGGATCTCCTGGAAACTAGATACTGTTAGGATGAGGTATAGCTGGTGCTGGTGCTGTTGAAGCAGGGATTACACTCCACATACTGGATTCAAGCCGTATGTATCCACTTGTTTTTACTACCCACATTTACCAGATTTAAAATTTCTGCTAAAATTTATTAATTAGCATCTACTTAATTTTCTCACTAGCAGAAAGAAGGGAAAGAAACTCTTACAAATGCTTTATTTAAAATGTTGACATGATATATAAGGTGTTCTCACACTGAACATGCTATCATTTCTCTGATACCAAGAAATAAGTATAGTAGCAAAAGTAATCAAATCTAAATCTTTCTCCATGCCAGGATTAGTCAGTAAATGCCAGCAATATACTAGCTTTAGTATCATCTGTTAATTGCTGTATATGAGTAGTTTGTATATAAACATGATAGTTATGGTGAGAATTTTTATGTATTCTTTGGTGTGGTGTTTAAAGATCATTTTAAATTTTCCTTTTATTTATTGATGTGTGAGATTTTGACAAAATTCTAACTGAGAGTATATGTATACTTCTTAGAAGTAAATGTGTTCCCATGTTTCCTAAAGAAACATAAATATTTTAGTGAATGTTATCACTTTGGTTGTCTTTATGCACCCCATTAGATGCCTATACCCCTTCAGTACAAGCAAGAATTCTTTTTCACATAAATTTGAATGTTTCAGTGAAATTAATGAACAAATTCAAATAGTAATCTACTTTTCAAAGTCTTATGAGACAATTTATTTTCATCTTTGTTCACATAGTCTTTACATATTTACATTTGGTTTGCATTTTTACCTTAACTTTCATTTAGCAATGTTTGCCGAGCCTTATGCAAGAGAGAACATGTTCCAAACCTAGAGATGCATCATTAAATATCCAGACGAGTTGTCTTGCTCTCAAGGGGCTCAGATACTAGATTGTTGCAATGTATAGATGGAAATGAATTGCAAAGTGTGATGTTTAAATATAATTATATGTGTGTCTTGAAAGACACACTACTAGTTTTTTCTTCATTTATATATCTGATAGAAAGAAAATACATAGATTAGGCAATAAATAGACAGTATGTTGAAGGAGAGAATGATGATAAAGGTGGAAAGCATTATAATAGTTCCTTACTATAGTTTGTTTCAGGTACAGTAAATGGATAACTACTGTCACAATATAAAATGAACCGAAAGTGAGATTCTCTTGCCTTATCTGAAAAGAAAATTCACATGTGATTCCTCAAGGCAATGATCTGATCTAAGTGATTTCTAGTTGTTCTCCTGTGGAATGCTATCTAAGAAAAGGGTGGATGGCAATGAGAAGAAGCATCACCTGACTTGGAGACTTCCCAGATAGATCAGAAATCAAACCGAAATTGAAGTTTCTTACAGTGTATATGAAATTCACGTTCTCCAAAAACTATATATATATGTTGTAACTCTACAGAAATCTATGTCTCTCTCTCTCTCTCTCTCTCTCTCTCTGTATATACATATATATGTATATATGTATCACTTATATATAATATATATGGTAACTCTAACTAAATCTACAGAATGTGAAATGATTGGAAAACTGAAGCTGAATTGAACTTGGTTGTTCACTAGTATCCTCCAAAGACTCAGTTGACTTCTTCCTGGTGAAAACAGACAGCTGTCTTCATATATGAAGTTGTCTTTGTGTAGAATGTAGTAAAAATGTTCTTTAGCTCTCACTGGAACTTGCCACTCTAATAATGATTCTGAGGATCATTAAAGACATTTTCATCTTGGCTATGGAGGTAGACATAAGTGAGTTCAATGACTGTAATTTTGGAAAAGTGTCTTAAATCTCCTACTTACAGATTCTCCTTTATAACCTGTAAGTAGATCTGTTGAAAGTTTTAATGAGTATTTGTGAATATATGCTTATAGATTTACATATATATGGCAGTCAATATATGAATACATTTAAAGCCTCTTTATGACTCTAATTTATATACAGAATTTTTGAATGAGAAAACTTTTATTGAAGACAACTCTCTATAACTTGATTGTATTCCTTTCCCCTTTCAAGATTTATGAATACTGTTGAATACACATAAATATTGCATATTAGATTATTAGTATAAAAGATAAATTAAAGAAAACAACTACTTATAATCTTGAAGAATGATATGGGAATTATATCTATAATCAATATTTTGATAATAAACAAAAGAAAAAGCCTTAGGAATAATTTAACTTAAAGTTAAAAGTTTCCTTATAGGATTAACTTTTCCTGGTAGAAATATGTACATGGTATAAATATTATTTATGGCTGTCATACACCTATTCTTGCCCCTAAAGCAATTCAATATGAGGTATGATATTTAAAAGAAAAACCAAGTAACATTAGCACACTTGGTTTCAGAAACCAAGTCAATTTTGACAATGCATGCAACATGTGCCTCTATAGCTACCATGGCATCTTTGATTTCAAATCTTGTTACTTCAGGGATTTATTTCTCTGGAACCCCAATTTCCTTCTCGCTTTTGGGAAAACACATCTCCCATTTTATTGATTACTTTTCTCCTCGATGTGACCAAATATCGAACAGAAAAAGAAAAAAAAAACCTGAAAGGAGAAAATAGTTATTTTGGCACATGAGTTCAGAAAATCCGGTGAATCATGGTGACGAAAGCAGGGTACTTCATGGTGAACAGGAATGAGAGAGCATTCCAGGAACCAGGCAAGGTTGGCAGTATAGCCTGCCAAGTTATACCTACTGAAGTAACAAGATCTGCAATCAAACCCAGTGACTTATTTCCCATGGCTATTTCCTACCTCCTAACATTTCAGCCACTCCCAAAATAGAGTCACCAGACTGGAAACAACTTAACAGAATATGAGCCAATGGGGCACATTTCATATTCAAACCATGACACTGATCTTCAAATTCCATTCATGCTATGTACTATTCAAAATTATGTCTCTACCCTCTCTCCCTCCAACCCTTCTCTCTCCTCTTCTTTCAGGGCTTTAAATACAAAGACAAGGCCTCATAGAATCATTTGTGTATTTTTTGCCTTGAAAATTTTTTTTTTAGTAGAAGGTCCAAGATTTAGATAGAATCAATCCTAGGAAACATTAAATCTTAACAATGCCTTAGAAAAATTTCTCTCTACATGGCATCTCTTCACTTGGGTATAATGTATTTATTCAACTCAGGTCTTCTCTTTTATCTCCTGAAATATGACCAAGCCAGAATTCCAATAGCCTTCATTAGCCTGGCTCATCTATGAATCTGAACTCTACTGAAATTCATTAAAGGAAAAATAGCTAATTGAAAACAAATGTAAATTTTCCCTGTAGGATCATAAAACTAAGTCTTTTAAAATGATGTGTTCTGGGCCTTAAGTTTTTTTCTTTATTTCATCTCAGACGTTTTTGGTTTAGATGATAGGGTTACCAAAGACAGCAAGCCAAAATAGATGTCTTGTAAACTGTTACAGGGGAGCTCAGAGGGTATCGTATTTTAAGTGTCATTGCTCTGGAGCTTGGAGTGTTTCTGCTGACAGATATCTCCCCTGGGTTATAATGATGTGACAGTGTTAAGATTATTTCATGAGCTGACTTAGACAAAGCATTTAATTACAGTAATATCCAGATGGAAGTTTATGAGAAGTTTCCATTTTTAATGTCTGAGGAGTTTGTTTGTTAGTACAGAAATTAGTTAAAAGATACTAATGATAAGCCTCCCAGTTTTAGTTAAAAAAAAAAGACAAAAAAACCAGAATGATCTCATTGCTCTATGTTTTTCCCAGTAATGGTTAATATGTGGCCAATCTCAGAGAATATTTTGGCCTCTATACCAACATCAATAATACTGTTTTGTGTTTACAGATATTCTTTCCTCAGAATAAAAAAAAATAATTCCCAATATTGTCTTATTCATTTTTATAACACACTCTAGGGGACTATATAGGCAGCATTTGACACGATCCACAATTAACAGGTTTTTGTTTTTTTAAACTGGGACAAAGCAAAGTAAGTCTAAGCTCTTATTAACACAGTGGAAATTTAACAGTGGTAATGAACTGTATTGCCTTCATGACTAGATAGAAGATTTATTATTTTTTCCTCATGAATGACAAGACAACTTATATTGTATTTGTCATATGTTTTTCCAATTTGCAGTGGGCTGTGGTTTTGTATAAATATGTGTATGTGATAAATAAAATACTTAACTTTTTATATAGGGATTACTTTGCCCTCTAGAGGCTACTCAATAGAAGCACCTATTCAATGTTAAAGATTGGTAGTGGTAGATGGAACCAGGGCAGGAAACATTGAATGACCCAAAGAATCTAATGTTCCTTCTTTCACATTAAATTACATTGTAATAAAACGGGTAAGGTTCAAAACATTGCACTGTGTCTGTTAATATCGAGCAGAAACTAACACTCTTGATATATGGACAGTTTTAATTATTAAGAGACTGTGGGCCTTCAATCCTCTTTAAATTTCACTACACATTTAATTCATGTAGACTTTCAAAAAATGGCAGCCATCAGACTAATAGTGATATAATCTAATACAAGATTCTTTTCTGGGCAGTTGTTTAAACACCAAGTAAAAAATATTCTTATTGGTTGTATTTTCCCTTTGCATGGACATATACATTTATAAATACATTATAAAACCATAAGCTAGGGCAAGGAAGATATTTCAGTGGATAAAGTGTCTGCTTTACAAGCATGAGAACCTGAATTTGAATCAGTAGCATCCACATGAAAATCATGGACAAGGTCCAGGTCATCTATAACCCTTGGGCAAGGGTCCACAAGAGAAAGGCAGACAGATTCCTGGAGTTTGCTGCCCAGCCGGTCTAGCCAGTCTAGTGCCTGAGTGAGTGATTCAGTTCACTCAATGCCCACCTATGACATCCAAACAAATGATCACAACGCTCCCCCATTCTCCACAGACCAGAAGACAGCTGAAATTTTCTTTTCTTTTCATAAGGCTCTTAATACTCTTTTATTATCTTGTATCTCAGCTTGTTCCTAAAATTCAATTTTCCTGTAGTCATTTTAAATAATTATAAAGTATCATGTTTTATTTGATTTTTTATCCTCAGAATATTGTATTTATGGAAAATGGCTGAGGAAAAGGGTGGAAAGCACTTAACAAACAACCCCAGTTTGTAGATAATAATACCAAGTCTTAAAACAATCACCTTACATAGGAACAGAGAACTGATAAAATCATGAATTATGTAACTTGAGTCAAATGTACTTATAATTCTTTTCTCCAATTTCAGTTCCGGAGTTGATTTGCCTCATCCTTAGTGAATACTGCCAGTTACACAAGCTGTGTTATTGAAATTTCTGTCCTCCAACTTTTGACCATGGTAATTACAGCATCATTGATTCTGATTGTCTGACTATAGAGGAAGACTTGCTATTGGCAAAAGGAAACTCTCTTCTCATTTACAGGGCAGACAAGAAAGAATGGGTCAAATGAGAATCACCATTGTTCTGACTTACCAATTGCTGCCATTTACACAAGGGGTAAAAACACATTTAACTTGAAAGGTCAGAAATCCCAGTATGGTTAAGATATACTGAGGTGTGTATAACACACACTTTGGGATGGCTGGGTCTAGGGGTAACACTGCACGGCCTCCAAATTCTCTTCATCCATTCCCATAGTCTGAGTCACTTGTAATTACTATTTGGATGCTAATACTATTGAATAGAAAATAAAAACCTACTTGTTTACTTTTTAGAATGTCTTTTATTTTAGATGCATTCTTCGTCAGTCAAAAGGGATGTTCCACACAAAAGCTTATTTCTACATGATGTGTTAATGAAGAATGACAGTACAAAACCAAACAAAGAAAGCGAGTTACACAGTGAAATTCTTTCAAGCCAAACCACAGCTGTTTGAAAAATGACAATATGATGCCATAGAACTGCCACTACTTCTAATTAATTGACTTTCCAGGTTTTTAGAAATTCACTGGTATGTCTTTTACTTAGGGCTAAAAATGCACAGTAACAGTCGATAGCAATGCTCCAACACAGATCTCACATTGTCAAATTCTGCTATGGATGAAGAGTTCTCATTTGCTCTGGATCTATTAAGATAAACCACTTGAGAGTTACAGATGCATTTATTTCAGGAATTTTCAGATGGCAAGAACATTTAGTACTAAAAGTCTCTGATAAAAGGAAAAATTTCAAGATGAAAGCAAAGTATAGCAAATACTTAAAAAACAAACTAGATCAGACATGAACAGTAAATAATGAACACTTAATGCTTCCGGTGGCCATAAAGCTTGACTAATGTGTAATGCAGGCAACCTCTTTAACCTTTTCAACATAAACTGAACTTTGTTTTTTAAGCTTTCTCAATTCACCTAGCTGGTCATACCCTTTGATTTTTCCTTCTTAAAAAGGAACAATAAGACCTGATTTTTGTATATTTATTATATTCCACTCTTACACTATAACTGTGTACTTAATTATGCATGGACCTTTTACATTCACTTACTTTCTCCCTTTGAACCTACTTCCTAGGAAACTTTGATTTCCCATTAGTTAAGGAATCTTGCACTTTTAATTTTGTGTGTGTATGTCATCAGTTTCTAGCATGTATTAGTAGTACAATATTAGTGTGACTGCCTGCTGTCTATATCTCGTTATATGAAAGAAAGAATAAACGATGAATGAATGAAATACATAATATAGTTTCATGTAACACTTAATACACAGCAAACTAGACTAGCCAAGTTGTTTCACGGTTTGAATTAAAATTACTATCCAACTAATTTTTTGAATAAGAGTGCTAGAATTCCTAGTCACACATTTTGTTAGTATCTTTTTCCAAAGCTTCCACTCACCAATGATTTAGTTCAGTGATAATTACCTAAAATCTCCAAGCGTAGCTATCAGATGTTGAATATTAGTGTCCTGGTGCTCAGGGAGACATTCCCAGACTTTTACATATGCTTCTCAATATGATTCAAAGTGTAGTAAACAAATCTTTTATTTTATTTACTATCAACCCACTTCATGTATTTGTTGAGAATATACATCATCCCTTATACATCTTTAGCATTCTTCATAATATCTAACCAATTCCAGCATTACTGTTTTTTTCACTCTTGTGTCATATATTATATCCCAACCACAGTTTCCCCTCCCTTCTCTCCTCCTGGTACCTCCCCGCATCTCCCCTCTCCACCAGATCCACTTTTCCTCCATTTCCCATCAGAAAAGACCAGGCTTCTGAGGGATATCAACCAAACATGGCATATCCAGTTACAATGAGACCAGGCACATACCCTCATATTAAGGCTGGACAAAGCAACCCAGTAGAAGGAAAGGGGTCCCAAAAACAGGCAGAAGAATCAGAGACAGTCCCCCTGCTTTTCCACTGCTAGGAGTCCCACAAGAACACCAAGCTACACAACCACAGCATATATGCAGCAGACCTAGGTCAGACCCATACAGGCTCCCTGATTGTTGGTTCAGTCTCTGTGAGTCCCTATGAGTCACGGTTATTGTATTCTATAGGTTTTCTTGTGGTGTCCTTGACCTCTCTGGCTCCTGATTTTTACGACACTCAGGAAGAGAGCAAAATTATGGAATCACATTTGTAAAACACAAGTGGAAGTCATTAACAAGTATACTATGTATCAACCATTTTCTCCTAAGTGACTCTCTAGTGATGCCAAATACAATGGTACCAACATAAAGATAGCAACATTTGTTCTTATCAAATGTAGGACACCATCAATTTCATAATGGACTATAATAATTTTATGAATCACAGAAAAATAAAAATTCTTCCAAGTTAAATAAAAGTCTTCTTATTATACATTATATCTTGGCTTCAGAGGTATTGAAATGAGTTTAGAATCTATGTGTTAGAAAAAAGAAAGAAGAAAATATTCCGGATATACTTAAAGAGTATCTACTCAGTGCCTTGGGTTTTCAAAATTTCATATACTTCCTCTGGGAAGGATAAAAATAAAAACTTTTTTTGTCATAGATTCTTACAGAACACTTTCCTATATTCTTTACAAGACCATCACTGCAACTCTATTTTTATTAAAAAAAATCTATTTACCAGCTTACATTTATACATACATATAGCATATGATGCCACAGCTTTCCAGAAGGTAACACTTACCCAACAAAGATTTTCATATTCTTTTACAGAAACTTTGTAGAGCATTTCTATCCTGTAGCAATCTTATCCCAAACAATTTTTTGCACATAGAAAGTTAAATATTGGAAACAAACATGGCATGATATTTTCTTCTCTTCTTGTTAAAAGTTCCATGCATTTGACTATCAATTAACTACGAAGAAATTGAACATATCTTTTTAGAATAACTGGATATTCTTATGACAGACAATGAGAACCAGTGCACACCTCATCAGATGATTTCGAACAGTGAAAGGGGTGTCAGCACTTCTATTTATTGGTCTATAAACATTTGACCTGTAGACATTCAATTTCACAACAAACTACCCAGTCTTACCCTGTAAACTTTTGTAATTAATTTAAAATCTCCCCTCCCCTTCCTCCACATTTTCTTCTCTGTCATGAAGAACACAGTATCTAGCACAGAAAAACTGTTGCTACTAGCTAATGTCCATTTTGCATTCATTATGCACCTACAACTATTGTATCTGATGTATATCAACAGATTAATAGAGTTTACTCTTCAAGAGTGTATTATTATTATTTGTATTTTGTTTGAACACAGAAATAGCATACATATTACAGAGTTCTTACATATATTTAATTCTGTTCTCCTTGACAATATATTATCATCCTACAAAGCTGTAATGTATTTGCTCCTACTAAGGAAGTAACATTGGTACAGTACTATCAAGTAAACTTAACTTCATTCAATATTCATGAGTTTATTAATGTCCTTTTCTGTTTCAAAGTCCATATTGAACCCATATTGGAATGTAGTTCTCATCCTTGCTTAACATCCTGTTACAATATGTAGGAGCTTGCAGTCATCCACTAACAGCTATGGTTTTAAAATTTTGGGATAACTTATGAGATACTCCTTGACTTGAGCTTCACTACTATCCTTCTCATTATTCAGTTGTGGTTATGTACCCATAACTCATCCTTTTTTTCAATAATATAAAAAGGAGCACTGTTGTGATGATGTTTTATAAATGTGGAAACTGGGCCAGAGAACTATTGAAGATTTAAAGGTCTGTGGCAGAAACTAGAAAATCTGTTCATATACCTTCAGCTCACTGTTATACTGAATTGTAATTACTAGGTTTGAATATTGGTACACTACTTACCACCTCTATAATTTTTTTATTCTGATTATTTTAATGATCTGTGAAGGACTCTAAATCATTTTACTTATTTCATGTGTCAGTGTCAATGCTTAATGCAGTAACTAGGTTATTCTATATTTCTTGAAATTTTTAACTATTAATTTTGACATTTTTTTCTGAGTGTTAGTCACGTTGACATTTTTAACTGCACAGCCACATTTTCATAAACCTTAAGGAGTTGGGAACATTCAGATTTGTTCATTCTACTCCTTATCCAATTCTCAGAGAAGGTGTTCTGGACTGCTGATGGGCACTTGTTTATCATGAGAACATGTTCCATGTACCAAGGAAGAAAGCAATCCATATCCCAATAACTTCTCCAATTGTAGCAATCAAGGAACAATGCAATGCCATTATTCACAAACATACTCAGAATGGCTAGGACTAGATAGCTTTCAGGGAAAAACTAGAGGAAAAATGAAAAATAACCTCAAACAAGAGCATTCTGAAAATTGTTAACTTAGTAGATAGTGTCTGTGGAGATACTTACATGTGTTCTTAGAATTTTATAATACATGAATAGTAATGTTTTATCTGCCAATAATTTTAAGTAGTAATTCTACCCTAATCAATTATTAAATTATAAATATTGGTGTTATATGAGATAATACTGTCAATAGTATTAACTTCAGAACATTTGGAAAAAATACACAGGAATTAATTTTTCTTTTCTGTTTATCATCAAAATAAAATGTCTAAAGCTGGGCATGAAGGCTCACGTCTTTAATCCCACCACTCAGGAGGCAGAGGCAAGTGGATCTCTGTGTTCAAAGCCAGCCTGGTCTACAAAGTGAGTTCCAGGACAGCCAAGGCTATACAGAGAAACTCTGTCTCAAAAAACTGAAAAAAAAAAGATACAATGTCCAATATCTACTATGCTTTCATTGATGAGTCTTGATGAGTCCCATTAATGAATTTATTTACTTCTTAATTTATTACATTCATTTAGTGTGTGTGTTGGGGAGTATATGTTACAGCATGCATGTAGTTGTCAGAGGAAGCCTTGCAGGAGACAGTTCTTTCCTTTCGCCTGTGGGTCCAAGGATTCAAACCCAGGTTATCAGGGCAGGTGGTAAATATCTTTATATACTGAGCAATCTCACTGGTCCTCTATAATTTTACTTATGGCTTCTATGTGCTGTTTTGTTCTGCTTATATGGATTAATTTTAGCCCTGTTCAAGGCATATTGTAATATTCATAGAATTCAATAATGTCTAAAACATGTTTTATTCATCAAATTATGTATATTACTTTGTCAGAAATATAGAAGACTCAGAAATACAGAATACTCAGAAAATGTAATTCATTATCCAATCATTAGCAGTAGAACCATGGACTATCAATAGAGTTAACAAAACATACTTAATAGTATTGAGTTAATACTTTCTTTCACAATGTAACATTGAATATAATGTTAAAAGATGATGATTGCATTCAGTAGGATAAATAAGTATGTCCTATACAATGGAAAATACAGATATGCATGGTGCATTTGGATCGATTTGCTTTCAAATCACCAAAGCTACTAACATTTGTAGGAAGCTAATTATTGAAAGTTGTCTGAATGATTAATATGATTAAAATGACAGAACTGACATTGTACATACTTTAAGTTTAAAGATTCATTGTTGTACAAACAAGGTACATAATTTATGAATCATTATTCTATTTTGTTGACATGTTTACATATGGGAAGTTGATATTCTAAATTTCATACTTGTCCATGACTCCCTTTGTCTATTTTAGGACAGATTTAACCTTAACATGAATTATCTTGGGCAAATTTGAATAAACTCATTTGAGTAAATAATTGAGGTGTAATAAGGAGTTAGTTAAGTTTACATAAATAAGTTTGTCTCAAAGAATCATTTAATGCTCAATCTTGCCATTATATCTAGATCTTCTTCCTTTTAACATTGTGTGTTGATGAATCATCTGTCTTTCTATGCTATAAATTAATGCCTTTGATGTATTTAGTGTTGTATTAGAGTTTGAGTGTTCAGCTGCTTTAATATGGGCATAACCACAATTTTGATCAGTCTCTAGTGATGACCATTACTTTACTATGTTTTCAATCTTATAACTAAGGATAACTAATATTATTGAAAATGTGGGTTATTTCTGATAGATCCTGATTCTTAGTGGCAGAAAGAGAGATCTCTCAGTACACATTCATGTTTGTGTGTGTGTGTATGACTTATTTGTGATAATCAGTTTGTGTACAATTAACATATTAAAAATAGTTATATACTGTTATGTATATTTTTTGCATGGTTACATTTATCACAACACTTTGTATCAATAAACTATTAGTGTGCTAATTTAGTTCAAATATCTAACATAAAATTTATAATAAATATCTTAGTGTAATGCTGTTTGCTACTATTAACAGAAGAGCGATTTTAATAAGTCATTGCATAATGCACAATATCATATCCACCAAATATTTTTTTCTTCTTTTTTGTCTATGCACTAGCAATTAGTTTTTAAACACAGAGAGGAATTTCATAGAAGTCGTAATAGGCTTTATCCAGCATTTTTGAGGCTATGATAATATATAAAAATTCTATATGAATTATCAGAAAATTTTGTCTTATTAAATAAATAAACTGGTGTTAACGAATTAACCTTTTCAAAACAAGTAGGATACATTTACACATATGTACATGCTAATGTGAGAAGATGTACCCTCCTGGTATGAGAATGTTAATTGTATTTCCAAAAATTATACCCAGGGGTCAATTTCTATCTTGGCAGCACGATGCACATTAGGACAATTAAAGTATCAAAGGAATCTCATTTTATTTCTTAGTTATTATGTCTAAGTAAATTGATGGATCATTACTAAGATGTCTTCAGATTCCAGTAATTAAAATAAAAATGATGATCTCATCATGATATTCATGTTGCACATCTATCCATTTTTCTTTTGATTTACAACTTAGTTTTTACTTAATGTGCCTTATTCAAATCTCTTAGGCTTATATATTTGTGAGTCTGTGTTAATCTATACTAATGGAATACAAGTGTAGCAGTATAATTTAATGAAGTATCTAAGTCAGAATCTTGGGAGTGAAGTGGGATACACTGAAGCATATCATATTCATTAAGACTTATTTTATAATTGTTTCATATTAATTCTGTATTCTTTCCCTGAAAGGGTCATTATGAATGACTTAGAGTTGAATAAGTGTGAGAATAGCAGTAGAACCAATTTTTACAAGTGGAAATAGAAGCCAAAGTACTTAAATACTGTCACAATATTTGTAGTTTCCTCATAATTCGTAAAACTTCTCTAGTTAGCTTTGGTACAATAACTAGACATTTGTAATGAATATATATATATGTATATGACTAAGACTTAGAAATTATATTTTATATCTTCCTTGTTATGTCTATTAAGTTTATTTGGTATATGAACAATGACCAAAATAATAATGTTGAAATGTGAAAGAAAGTGACATTCTCAAACATTCATGGGTAAAATTTCACATTTCTAATTGAAATGCCTAGTTGGATAAAAACATTAAGAAATGTCATTCTTTTTTAAAAAATATTTATATATTTTACATCCCAGCTGCAGTTTCCCCTCTCTCCTCTCCTCCTAGTCCCTCCCTCCAC
>LZPO01099885.1:764531-775471 GCA_001675575.1 Neotoma lepida
TGTGTGTGTGTGTGTGTGTGTGTGTGTGTGTGTGTGTGTGTGTGTGTGTGTGTGTACACATAACAGCAATAATAAAAGAAGAGATTGTGAGTTTGGGATGGGGAAGGAAGATTTGGAGGGCAAGAATGATGGGTGGTAACAATGTAGATGAAGTACTAATGTACAAAATAACAACAAATTAACTATGTTAAAGTATCAAAAATATACACAAACAACAAAAGTATTTCAGAATGATTTAAACTGTATAAAATTGTACAATCAAAGTTGAGGATAATACTTATAATTCATAGCTAAGATCTTGAATATCATAACCCAACATTGGTGCCATTTTTGGAAGCAAGAATGAGACTGAAAGTTGCTAGGCTAAGAGAATATTCAAATTAAAATAATTTTAAAGTAATGTTACTAATGAAAGCACATCACATTCATATGACCTCAAAGTCAAAAAGTTGTGAATGAAATAATTCTAAATCTGGTACCTTCTATAATCAGTTAATCTTTTTATATAGATATCTCTCATATCATCAGCTATTCAGCAAATGCATCTGTTAGAAATTGCTCTTTTTGTCTTTCTCTTCTTTTATTATTCATAACTCATGCTGGGCTTAGATACTCCAATTCTGCATGTCAAAAATTTTATGTACCTCTGTTTATATTCCTCCATTTTTTTACTTGTCTTGAAATGATATGACTGCATTAGACTATGAATTAATCACCTTGCTACCCTTTAAAACCAAACCATAGGCCTGTTAAGTAGGAGATATTACAAACTTTGTAAAATTGATTTAAATTGAAGGGCTGTATTTCAGAGTTAGAACTGAATAAATTCATAAGAATTTACTTTTTAAATTGGTGATAAAATGAATGTTGTTTTGAAACCAGAATGTGTATTACTGTTAATCACTTAAGAACAAATTTGATTTCAATACAAAATCCAATCACATACGTGACATGAAGCATACAAACTTATTACTAATGTGTTTTAGGCAAAGTTTCTTCTTTAGATACTTAATTTTGTTGGAAATAGACCAATGCTTTGTAATTATTTCTTTACTCTAACTTGTTTTACCTAATATAAATATAAAATATAAGATTTATATATTAAAGCTACAGATGAATATAATGGATTTTAAAAATATTTTGTAAACATTTCTTTTTAAATAAATGTATGAATATAATTTCCTTTTATCTTTCAAAGAGATTTTTTTCTTGTGAACCTAATTTAGCGATTCTAGCATAATAATTTTTGCTCGTGCTAATTAGTCAATTTCAGATGAAAAAATATAATTCTTGATTAAAATATCATGATTAATCTCTATGGTAACTATTTATCATGTGGAAACATCTACCATTTTAATATAAGTACTAGATATAGTGCTATATTTCCAGAATTGGTGGAAATATATTTTCAACTTGACACTGTAAATATATTCAAAGCAATTAAGACTTTTGAGAAACCAGAGAAATGCAACAAACTTCTTCAAACTTAGAAATAAACTATGTAAGTTTAGGCAAGTTAAGTTGTAACTGAATGTGTAATAAGGGAAAATAAGAGTTGTTTTTGAAACCTAACTTTACAAAATTCTTCTTGAGCTTTTGTTCACTAATAGAAAATATAATTATTCCCCAAGTTTACTTACTTGTCAGAATGTGTAATAATATGAACTCTAAATAAAGCAATTTTTAGAGAAGGAGAATACTTCAGCATATTCAACTTCTGAGAGTGGTATTGCATTTTGCAGCAATGTAGTAACAAACACTCCTATTTTCTTTCTTCCTGTCAAATGACTTACAATTTTGTGGTATGATGACTGGCCTCCTATTCCTATTGTATCAGCGGACAGTGGCCCTGATTGGATTGCCTATCTTCTTTCATATTCCTTCATATTGTTACTTTCTGATACACTAATGTTCATTCATCAAACCCTTTGCTACTTTTACAAATTATTTCTTCTCCATTATCTTCTTCCTTTTAAACAATGACTACAAAACAATCCTGAAATGATTCACCATTGTCAACATATTTCATGCACTTATTAGTCCAGTCAAGTAAATTTACCTGTTTTTCCAGACTTACATATTGACACTTGATTAATAACAGAAAACCAAAGAATCATGGAAAGTAATGTTCCTGTAGATTGTAATCATTGTCTTTCTCTGATTTCTAACATGATTTCTTTGATACTTTCCTCTTCCCAATTATTTGATATTAAAATGCAATAAGGTAGGTAACCTATAAACATCAGAATTTATAAGGGCATTATTATTTTTAAAGTCTTTTCCTTCGTGACTTGACCTCCTTAAAAGGATATATCTCTTTAATTCCTGAATTAAGATTTTTCAATATTAATTAAAAGGGGCCATAAATATTTAGACCATTTTCAATATATAATAAGTAACTGTGTGAAACAGTGAATTTCGTCATCCTCACATGACCTTCATTTTATTCCTATCTGCTCTAGTGTAAGACCAAATGTAATGCTCATGTCTGAAACAACAGTTGATAGATCTCTTCCTCCTCAAACACTTTAATTCTTATCTCTGATCAAATCTGTGTACACTTCTAATCATTTCCCCAGATTTCCCTTGAGGATTAAATAAGAGACTTTAAAAATCTGAAGTTCTATAGAAATGCTAGAAATTTTGTCATTATTATATATATATATATATATATATATATATTAGAGTTAAATAATTTGATAGTAGTTTATATAGAGATTATATACTTATAGCCCTTATTTATTTTTGTTTTTTTGAGATAAGGTTTCTATGTGTAGCCCTGGCTGTCCTGGAACTCACTTTGTAGATCAGGCTGGCCTCGACTTCGTAGAGGTCTCTGCCTCTGCCTACTGAGTGTTGGGATTAAAGGCATGTGCCACCACTGCTAGGCTTCTAACAGTTATTTTGACAAAAGGTGAAATGGAAAAACTGTCTTATCCATAAGTTATACAATATACTCCAGATTTTTAGAATTTATACATATATGTATATGTGTATTTAGAATATATATCCATTATCTTACTTCTGCAATGCCTATAAATAAATACTGTCTTATTGTAGTCTCCAAAGACATAAAAGAAAATTTTATTCTGTTCTCCAATGCCATGTTTTTATTATTATAATATAGTATGTGACAAATACAATAGTGAAATGTTTGCTTAGTTCTAACTAAATCATGGAACAGTAATTCTGAATGTTATTTGAAAGTGATAAAACATTAAATCAGTTTATAGTGCTTTACCAATCAATTTGGATATCATAACACCTGTGCTGATTTGTATATTTCTTTTAAATTGAACAGATGCAGTGTCATGATATATCACTCACATTAAAATTCAAAGATTTATATATGTGTGTAATATACCTATATATATATATATACATTATAGACAGAAACACATACCTATGTTTTAAGACTTCTTTGTTCCTGTCACTTTCAGTAAATGTAGCCCAAAATGAAACTATATCGAGAGGATAAAAGCCTGTTATTTTTGAGGGGTGACATTGTATATATGCTTATTAGTTTTATTCTAAAAGGAAAGTTGTATACTAGGAAATAACATAGACTTAATCTCATTAATCTGTGTACAAAATTAACATTATATGCTTGAAAACAATCACTTAAACTCTTTTAGTTTTAAAAACTGAGTCACGTTGAAGTTCAGATGCTTAATATACATAAGTATGAATGCAAGGCATATTTGAATATTATTGTCAATCCATATCCTTAGTTGTGTTTGTTTTTAAATATGATTCCCCTGTAATTCACTATGATATTTTATTTTAAATATATTAAAAATACAGTGACCTTCTACTGATTTAAGTTAAAGGCAATGAGTTATATGAAACCAAATTTCAAGGGTATGAAAAAGACCACAAACTACCCTATTGACTATATGTGATTTAAATATTCTTATTATACTAGTAAAAAGGCAACATAAAACATAACTATGTGTTTCTGTCTATAAAATTTAATAATCCTTGAGTCACCATGTTAAGTGAAATAGAATAGATATGCTTGCATCTTGTTGACCTGAAAATATCTTGTTCCTGCCACTGTGAGTTAAAGAGTAATAAATGAAATTATATAAGTAATAAAGTGTGAAATCAGCTGAATGGCTTATGCAGGAAGTCAGTTATAAGTAAGCTAAAATATGAATGTTCAAATGAAAATTGCAATCAAAATGTGTAGAGAAAAATTTAAAGTAATGTTTCCCAACACACAGAGGTGTGTTTAATGTGAAGAAAACAATGCAATTGAAAAGAACAAAATCACATTGATTTTATTATTGCATTGTATAATTTTCTTTGACACTATTGTATATTTTCATCTATTATATTTATATTTGGATTTTACAATATTCATCTTATCTCATTAAATTTTCTTTTGAATATTTTTTCTCATTTAGTCTTTTCTCTCATTGTTATTCCCTTCGCTCGAGTTTAATTTTTCAAATATATTTATTTTACTGCTTAATAACTTAATAACCAGCCTCAGGACTTTTAAAGTATTGAAAGTATTCGATCTATTTCATGTGGAAAATTATACTCTTCCTTCTCTTCCCTTTCTAATCGTCAAGCTTAATAGAACTGAAAGTTACTATGGGCTGTTCTTCAAGCTTTAATTATGTGTGTTTCATTCAGAATATCCACAGATGTTAGATATTTCATAATGGACTGAGGGAGGCAATCTTCCAAGTATGATAAAAAGATTATAGTGTAAAAAGGGATAAGGAGGAAACCAGAATAAGAAGATTAAATGAAGGAGAGTGTGGAAGGGTGGAGTAGAGAATGGAATGTGGGGAGCGCAAACTAACACTAAAGGCCTTTTAAAAAGCCACATTGAAACCTACTGTGGTGCAAGCTTCCTAAAATATATAATTATATAAAAGGAATTTAAATGAATTTAATTTATAATGGGGGAGAGAAGGCCCCAACTAGACATATGCTACCATGTAAAACCCGCAGTACCAGGAATGGTTTACACTTTGAGTTTTTGGCCAAAGGGGTCCCAGAGACCCCACCCCCAAAAAACATTACAGGAAATTGCATAGGTGGTTACCATCTACATCTGAAAGTACAAGCCTATTGCTGAAGACACCATTTCCATATATCATCTACCATGAAGAAATTGTACTCGTGCCCAACTAAAAGTTTCACTCATATTGACGAGCATTCATACTACTGGTAGGTACTATGCATGCTGTGGGAAGAGATAAGGGTTTTCTAACAGGTCTTACTTAGATTCACTGGTTTCAATTCGATGAAGTTCTTGTACTTCCATTAGTCTCAACTCTTCAAGAATACTGTCTTTTATTTTGGACGTTGTATTAGGATTTCTATTGATATGATAAAACACCATGACCAAAATATGTTGGGGAGGAAAGGGTTTATTTGGCTTATACTTCTACATTACAGTTCACCAGCAAAGGAAGTCAGGACAGAACTCAAACAGGGCAGGAACCTGGAGTCAGGAGCTGATGCAGAGGCCATGAGGAGGTGCTGCTTACTCACTTGCTCTTTGGCTTGTTCTGCCTGCTTTCATATAGAAACCAGGACCTCCAGACCATGGGTGACTCCACTCACAATGGGCTGGGTACCCCTCATCAATCACTAAGAAAATGCCCCACAGTCCAATCTTCTGGAGGCATTTTCTCAATTGAGGTTCCCTCCTCTCTGATTACTCCAGCTTCTTTCAAGTTTATATAAAACTAGCCAGCAAAAACACTATCTCAAATAAACTAGTTTTATAAAAGCTGGCAAATTAACCATGGATATAATTGATACTTTGTTTTCATATACTGTATTCCCAGTGGTTAAATGGCATTTTAAGAATCTGTATACACTCAACATTTTGTGCTTGAAATGAGATAAACCTTTCTGTGAGGTTTTCTTTTATCTGCTATTCACTAAGTGGTTTTTACCCAATAGTTCTTTATTGTGCCAGGAACTCTACTGGGCTTTCAGTATGCAGAATTAATAAGAAATGGTTTCTTTACCTAAAAGAAGGAGATAGCCATTTAAGCATACAACAAGGATACAGTTTGATAGGCACTATTGAAGAGATACATGCAAAGTGTTATATAACACAAAGAGACAAAGGGTCCCTGGAGGTGAAGGAGAAAGCTTCAAAGAGATGTGGAGGATGAAGTTATTTGAAGTTTGTTTTAAATGACAATGAGGAATTTTCTTGGTATGATGAGATCCAGGAAGGCCGTGTCTGGCATAGAGAACAAACTATATAGAATGTAACAAAATTGAATTGAGGACTTAGAAGATGGTTCGATAGGTGCAGTGCTTGTGGCACAGGTATAGGCACTAGAGTTACGATTCCCATCAACCATAATAATAATAATAATAATAATAATAATAATAATAATAATAATAATAAACTGGCATAGTAGTAAATAGTTGGATCATTAGAGCTCATTGACCAGATGGCTGAGCCAAACTTTTGAGTGTTAGATTCAGAGACTGACAGTGTCTCAAACATAAGTGGAGGACAACTCAGGAAGACACCTGATGTTTAACTTTAAATTCCATAAGTGTCCCCCTAAACACAAGCACATACCTACATGAACACAGAGATATCCCCTCTATTTCTCTGTATCTCTATCTTTTTCTTGCAAATAATTGCACTGTCATAATCTTTTTCATTTGTTTAACTGAAAGTAGATTCTTCTCTCATACAATATATTCAGTGTGCAGTTCCCCTCCCTCCACTCTTCCCAGCTATCCCCCACCAGCAGTCTCCCTCAAAGCCACTCTGCCTCCATTTCCTCTCAAAAAGAACAAGCCCCTTAGAGATGACAGCCAAACATGACAAAACAAGACACAGTAAGATAAGGCAAAAGCCTTAATATCAAGGCTGGACAAGGGCACCCAATAGGAGGAAAAAAGTCCCAAGAGCAGTCAAAAGAGTCAGAGACACACCCACTCCCACTGTTAGTAGTCCCACAAAATTACCAAGCTGAACAACCACAGCGTGTATGCAGAGGACCTAGTGCAGACCTACACAGGCTCCATGATTGCCACTTGAGTCTCTGTGAGCCCCTATGAGCCTTGCTTAGTTGATTCAGTGGGCCATGTTCACCTGGTGTCCTCCATATCCTCTGACTTCTACAATCTTTCCTTCTCCTCTTCTGTGGGGTTCCCTAAGCTCCTAGAGTAGAGATGAGATGGATAGCTCCAATTTAGACCCTCTCTCCCTGCATAATATCTGGGTGTGGTTCTCTGCAGCTATTCCCATCTGCTGCTGGAGGAAGCCAATCTGAGTACAGAAGAATATCAATTTGAATAATTTCATTGATTTTTTTTAAATTAATTAATTAATTTACTTATTTTTGCCTGTCATATTTGGTTCTAAGGTCTCTGGGCTATCCAGTCTCCAGTTCCTGACCATCAAGGCAACGTAAAGCAAGATACAATAAGACAAAGAAAAAGCTCTCACAGTAAGGCTGGATAAGACACCCCAATAGGAGGAAACGAGTCCCAAGAGCAGGCAAAGAGTCAGAGATATACCTGCTCCCACTGTTAGGAGGAGTCCCACTGAAACATCAAGCTAACAGCCGTAACTTACATGCAGAGGACAGGATAAAGACCCACACAGGCCACAGACTTGCCCTTCAGTCTCTATAAGGTCACGTGATCCCTGCTTAGTTGATTAGGTGGGCCTTGTGCTCCTGCTTTGATCTTAAAGAGCAAAAGTTTAGGTATTTGGGAAGTTCAGGAGCTGTGATTGAGAAGGATAAAAGGATGATATAGAAGGGGGAAAGATGTAGATTGACACCACAATATAAAAAAATATCTTTTCATAGAAGCTGTACAATGTTCCATCGGCAAAGCAAAACCAGAGAGAACTTTAATCAATATGGCTGACATGCTCAGTAAGATTTTAGAACAGTAACTCTGGTTACATTGTGGATGCATGAAGAACACAGTGCTTACATATCTTTTCTAATCATTTAGGTCAACCTAGGTCAGAACTGAGAAAAAATGAGCTAGATCTCTTCCATACAATAAAAGTGTTTCCTCCCTCTTCCCTCTCTCTTCCCTCCTAGCAAATATGCTTAGTCTTATTTTATAAAATCAGCACAGTGATTAAGATTCAACTGTCCAGCTTTCTTAGTTTAACAGGCCAGGGAAAATTGCTTTAATGATGCCCATATTGTAAGGAAAATGTATTCTAATTTGTGAAATGTGTTTCAAATTCATTTGAAATTATGGATTGTAGTGAAATGAGGCAATTGGAGTCCATAGCGAAATGTTTTGAAATGTTGCTTCTAATGTTATTACTCACTACCTACATGATGTAATGTACATTTTGAAAAAATAAAGTTAGTTTGGGTTTCTGCTGCCTTAAAGAGTGGGTTGTGGTAGTGGGAACTATTCGGGAACTTTGTCAGTGGCTGGGTTGTTTTAAAATGAATAATATTCTTCCAAAGACTATAATACACACACACACACACACACACACACACACACACACACACACACACACATTAAAGTAGCACATGCCTATGGCAGTCATTTAATTTGGTAGAGAAAATGTGTATGTGACTTCTGTAAATGATTTCCAAATGTTGTTATTAATATATTCTGCTATTTTCTACAGCAGAATATTGTTATCTAGGTCACTAAATGGCATGCAAAACACACTCAACCTACCATGTCCCAATTTCTTCCGATTACCTCTCATGGAATTCACATACATCATTCCAAAGTTTTATATTGTTTTTCACAGAAATTTAGCATGATCTTCCTTCACACAGTACTACCAAGCATATTTTACAAAAGTGAATTCTCATAATACTTTTGTTTACATATTGGAAGGCTCATATGTAATTGTTTTTCCTTTCCTGAATGTTACCAATCACAACCTCTTCATCCATTGCAGGTGCTGTTACTGAGTTAACACATGGGGTTTGGAGATTTACACATTAGAATATAATTATATTAGAGAAAATAGCTCTTGTTCTACTCAGGAATAAATGAACCCATGACCATCTGGTACTACATCAGGCCATTTCCCTTACAATTCAGAAATTAGTTAATAACTTCAGTATGCATAGGATATGAAATGTGCCTACAATTTTGCCTTATATAGAATCCTCTTGAAAATTCTGCATTTTTCTGTTATTTCAAAGAAAAAGTTTTTACTGTTTAATAATACAAACCACATTTCTGTTCTTGATATTGCCTTATTTCTTGAAGACCTTTAAGTTCTATAAAAAAAATTCATTTTGACATTCTGCTGTGATTTTCAATGTCATAGTATTACAAATTATATATTGGTATCAGAATAAGTAGATTGTAATGAGCAGGTTATGCTATACTTCTCAAGCTGTAATTTGTCTTTACAAAGTTTATATTGTTCACAGTTTACTTTGGAGGAGTGGATATCATCATCCTAATTAACACCTTCCACTCTTCCTCTCCTGGTACTTGAGAATTTGGCTGCACTACCAATGGAACAGAGGTTATGAAATTGAACAAGGACCTGACACAGATGGACCTCAATTGTCTCTCATGGCCTTGGGGTACTTCCAAAGTTACTTTGTACACTAATTCTCCCAAATCCTGATTCTATTGTCATGTTTTCTCACATTACTCCTTTCCTAAATGTGATGCTACATTATGCACCAAAACATCAAGTAGACACCCAAATCAGACTCTCGCGGTATGTTTAGTGTGAGAGAGAATGTAACTGGTAAGAGAATATATGTGAACACCTCAGCATTAATTGTACTTTTTCTTCATACTTTGTATATTCTGATAAAAAGTGCGTGATATTTCATAGAGATTACAAAAGTTCCATAAAAAGACAATATTTTTAAAAAGTGTTAAAATGTTGATATGCAGCATTAAGAATATTTTAATGTTCAATAATGTATTTGTGTTTTTCCTTATATAGCTAATCATATTTCACAAAAGCTCAGTTCTTCAATTATCTGAGGACTTACCTACATCTGAAGATTGCTTACGTATATCAAACATGATCATAAACAAATACAAGTATATAAATATATTTTAATACTTAAGTAAATAAAAAATAATATCATCATGTAGTTGAATAGATTAATGATGAGTGAATATTGGAAAAGACTTACTAATGCTTTCACTCCTGTGTTTTTAGTGATTATAGTTAATTTGTAAGGAAAAGAACCTGGCTCCATTTGCCTCAAAGAGGGGAAAAATATATCAGAAACACATTTGATCAGACAGAGCTGGTGTTCTTCACAGGCTGCAAGGATGGACTTTTCTAAAAACTTCACAACAAGATTTTGTGAGCAGTCTCTCTGAAACTGTCACATTAGCATAATAATATTCTAGACAATTTCCACCAAAATTGAGAAAGGTATAGGTAACTGGTCAAGATTGGCATATCTCTTATGTGTGGGAAGGATAGCTCCTTTAACAGAATCCCATTAATTGGGAAAAATAACTGATTATCTTTGATATTTTTCCATCTGCTGAAGTATATTTTTGATTGAATATATTTGCTCCTGACTCTCAAATATAGAAACACTCAGAATTTCTTCCCTGATGAAAAGAGCTCGATGTATTTTTCTAATTTTAAGAATTTTTAAAAATGTACAAAACAGTCCTGAAAAGATAAGTAAATTATGCTATTGCATCTTACCATCTCAGTTACTTTTACTATACTGTTCCCACTGAAAGTGGCAGGCTTCTGTCCTAACAATACACTTCGTTTTAGACAAAATGAGATCTGTATAATACAGCTTGTTTTGCTTAGGTTAGCATTAGAGTTAGAGATGGCTAGAAATATATTGTCTGCATGCATTTAATTTCTATTTTGAATTTCTATACATGCTCCTCTACTCAAAATTCTAGCTCTGGGTTACTATGTGTTAGACCTAGAATGACACAGATTTCCCATAAGTTCCAGTTCTGATAAGTCAGCAACACTGTGTACATTC
>LZPO01099885.1:780399-818587 GCA_001675575.1 Neotoma lepida
AGGAAGGAAGGAAGGAAGGAAGGAAGGAAGGAAGGAAGGAAGGAAGGAAGGAAGGAAGGAAGGAAGGAAGGAAGGGAAAAGAAAGTTTCTTTAAAAATCTTTTTTATATAAACTATTTTCTTTCACTCTATTGAGACATGCTGAGAAAACAGAGTGCAGAGCATATCATGTTGTATGGGTGAATACAATAATCATTTTTGTACAATTTCAATTTTTGTTTACTTAGAATAGTAACAAATAGCATTAGCTAAACACACACACACACATCATGAAAAACTGAGAGACAAACTACAGGATAAATATTTATTGTTAGTACTTTAACCACAACCCCATTCCTCTCACCTCACAAATTATATGCCTGCCCTGTTTCCAGGTGTGTCATTGGCTTTGTATCTCTTGTTTCTAAAACTGTTTTCACTGTAGTGCATTTTAAAGTCACTTTTGAAAATTGGAAATCAAGAATCAACCCATTTCATTCTTTATAAATCTCTGTTAGGTCATATTGCTACTCTGACTGGGATAACAGGAATGAAAGAAATTCTATTGACTAACTATATTAAAAGTAATCCCTCCTGTTGAAGGCACTATGGACTTCCGAAGCAGGGTTCTGAGACTGCTGAGCAGGAACTGACCTGAAAGCTTCCTCCCTGAGGACTAGCTTTCATAGTACCAGAAGGTGTCATGAAACATCCAGAGGAGGAAAGCAACCAACAGTCTTACTCACTTGTGACACCAATGAACCACATCAGGGATTAGCATGACACAATAACCTTAAGGATGCAGTAGTGGCATATATACCCTGGTGCTAACCAAAATCTTTCTAATTGGTCTTAAGACCCGCTCAACAAGAATGAAATCATGCCTGATACTGTAAAGCTAGCCAACTACTATTCAGTGCTCATGAAGTCATGGATACTGGAGAACATAAAATCACCAGTTTATTAAATCCTAATAACAATCTAAACATTTGTCCTTATATTCACAGATAAGTGTTTTCTCCATCCCTTCCCTCATCAAGGAAACTTCTCTTTGCAAAAGATGGAGATTATAAAAATTCACAACTAATCAAAATGCAAAGTTGTGGATCCCAGTCCCAATGGATGTATGTGTGTGTATATATGTGTGTATGTGTGTATATATATGTGTGTGTGTATATGTACATATATGTGTGTATATACATGTCTATATATATACACACATAGATATGTATATATACATACACACACACAAACACACACACACACACACACACACACACACACACACACACACACATATATATATATATATATATATATATATATATATATATTTGGCACCCAAGGCTCAGGGACCATTGTGCAAGAGGAGGTGGAAAGATGTAAGAGCCAGGGGAAAGGGGGTTTCCCGTGAGATGGTGCCTCCTAGTAATATCAGAAGCTACACCTGTAAAGTCTTTCCAGCAACAACAAAATAGTGAAGACAACAAAAACTAAAAATTATATATCCCATAGAGGCTGAGGCTTTCCTTATCCTTATTCCTTTTTGGTTTACCATGGTGTTTTTCTTGGGTTTTTGTTTGTCTTTTCTCTTCTATTCTTTTTTGAAAATGGTACTTCTCCCTGTGCTCAATAAATATGACTGTAGAGGTATATATTAATCTATAAAAGAGCTTAGATCAGTAATGTGAAGACAGTGAGCATGCTGAATAAAGGAGAAAAGTCATCTCACTTATGGAACGTGTCACAATAATAATAAATAAAAAATAAAGATAGAAGTTTTTCAATTATGGCTTTAAAAACTTATAGAAAATAAGGATAAGTAAGTTTTAGCCATTTGAGAGTGACATTGTACCATTTGTGGACTTGCAAATAGAATCATAATCACATGAGACTTCAAGTACATAAATTTAGTTACTAAGAAAAAAATGAGGTCATGACATATATTTGAAGGCTAACAACAGTTACATAATCAGTTCTCCATAAATTAGCTATTACAAAGTTAGGTTTATGTGATTTTCTTCCAAGAAAATCAAAGCATCATTTTACTCATGGCAATAGTCTATCTTCTAGCAAAATTCCAGAGGGAAATAATGAAATAATTGTTTATTTTACACTGGTTACAGACTATGAAGTTTAAAAATAGCTCGTGGATATAGGAATGACAAATTCTATAAGTCATATTTTATAAAACTATGGCAACAATTCCTTGGAGCTTCTGTGCTCTGTCGTGGAAACGTGTGTAAATATGATCATTTTGAAAGCCATGGTATTTACTCAGTGATGTACCAGCTCCTTCACAAAACAGTTATATTCACAACTCAGAAGGGATAGAGTAATACTTTCCATATAAATGAAAATGAATTTAACATTTCAAGTGAGTTAAATATACTTTATAAAATATACTTTAGGATTTAAGGACAGCTTTACTTACAGTTGTTTTTACAGTGATAGCACTGCTATAGCACACATATAAGTTAAAGTATGATATTTATGAAGTTTGTTGTTCATAAATTTTGATGTTTCCTCATCACTTAGGTTTTTTCTTGCTATTTTATTCTCTTGCGTATTAAGAACTGATTATAGGACATCTTAATATGCTATTACTAGAAATCCAAGCTTTCAGGAGAGAATCAAACCATGAAGCCAACCATTAAGTATTTACTCAGAACAAAAGTGGGCAAATTGTGAGATTGCTTTGGATGGCACAAATGTAAATAAACACATGCTGCAGAGATATGCATATGAAATAAGCATCACAGAGTTTGGTATATTGCAAGAGTTCAAGGATGCACATTGACATTGTTGTGAAATATGGACACCACAGTTAAAAATACCACACAAAGATAACATAGTTTTATATGGTATGATGGAGCCACAGTCACTTGGAGTGAGTCTAGTTTTAAAGACCTTACTAGTAGGCTATGATAGTAATATATCAATATGTGGGTGTTCATATGTTTTCACATGTGAGTACATGTATGTTGTGAGTAACTCATTTACGGAAAAGTGAATGGGGATAAAAGCTAGGAGGTTTAAATACTTGTTTTTTGTTAAACAGTTATTTATATCTAGAATGTTTCACATGATAAGGTCAGGGTAAAACACAAATGCAGGACCATAAAGACCATTCATTCATAGGAATGGCGCTAGCCCAGAGAAAAGTGCTTTTATTTATATTTTACTTATTAAATATTAACTAATTAATCAATTAATTGGCTTAATTGTCATCTCTCATGGTATTTAATCACATACAGTTATTAAACTGAGTCTCATTTTAAAATTGAGTCTTCTTTGAAACCATTCTTAGAAGTAGTTTCAGAATTAAGATTGTTCACAAATAGTGGTATAAACATCACCCTTTGAAATTTAACACAATATTATTGGCCATTCAACACTTCCTCAGGTTTAAAGGCAAATATGTAGTGATTTCTTATACTCCAGATATCATGCAGAAAATCCAAAATCACTTTTTTTTAAATTCCAAAATATGGCATTTATAGTGAAGCTGTGGTTACTTTGATGAGTTCAATATAGTTATGTATATATATATATATATATATATATATCCATACTTATAGGAGTGATGCTAAAGATTAGCTTTACACTTTTGTGTGCTTAGCATTAGCTAAAAGTTTTGTAAAGTATACCTTTAAATATGTCTGTGAAGGGTTTCAGGAGAATTAGCACAGCAGGAAAGAAATATCTTGTGTGTAAGTACAAGTGCTACTCCATAGGCTCAGAGAAAAGATAGACAAAAATGAGGGAAAGGAGATTAGGAACTGAAGCAGCTGAGCACTCAGTTTGGCACAGCATAATGAGACTGGCTTGCTTTGCTACTTCCTACTGAAATGCTCTGGAGCAATGGTTCTCAACCTTCCTAATGCTGCGACCTTTTAGTATAGTTTCTCATGTTGTGGTGACTCCCAACCATAAAATTATTGCTACTTCATAACTGTAATTTTGCGACTGTTATGAATCATAATTTAAATAGCTGATATGCAGGATATCTGCTATGTGATCCATTTGAAAGTGTTGTTTGGCCCACAAGGGAGTTGCAACCCACAGGTTGAGAACCGCTGCTCTAGAGTACATTATATCAAAACAATGTCCAAAGAACATGAGTTTTTCCAATTTTCCTTTATAAACCAAGTATCCTGTTTGTTAAATGTAAAATTTTGTCATATGCTAGCACACAGTTATGAACAAAACTGTATGATTGTCTCTATAACGTTCTCAGCATGAAGTTTCTGTACAGTTCTAAGGGAAAAATCTTGGTCTGAATTCTTAGAGCTCTGACACAATAGATCTTGAAGTATGTTAGAGACAAGGAGAATGTAATATCTTATTTTTCGTTACGTTTTGTTTATAATGATTTCAATAAAGTCATATCTATGTGACAAACACAGTAGTTAATCTTTATAGTTAGGGGAAAATGGACCTCACCTAATGAGTGTTTTTTTGTGCTTGTGGATGTTGGCATGCCATTTTATTCAAGCATATTTCTGGTTTGTATTTCGTAGCATAGAAGTCGTCCGAGGGAACCTGGAAAGTATTAAAGAGGTGAAAACATTCAGGATGCCATGAATATTATTGTAAATAAATAAAAAAACACCTGTTTAATTTAGCTATGTACATTTATTCATATATCCAAATTTAGCCTTATAAGAATACAGGATATTAAATTCATGAATACCAGAAGACAAAGAGTCTTCTGAAAAAACCTGACTTGCTGATGCAAGCTGTGATAATAAAAGATCAAGCCCATTCTAACTTGACAAAATTAGAAACTTATTTAGAATGCAACTATAATGCATAAGAAATAATGGTGTTCAGTAACCTCTGAAACATATTTCATGACCAGCACCAAGGTGAGGAAGCCCAAGGTAAATATAGAAGCATGTCCTCTGGATGGTTAGAATTTTGCTGTTTGGCATGCCTTATTTATACAGTAGTAACCAGTGTGCTATACTTTTTTACAGAACGTCCCACCCTCCCGCCAATCACGTTAATGAAAATGACTTCCCCCCCCCACGGAGCCTTTCATGTTCCGTTAGGAGTGTTTGAAAAGATCAATTTGGACCATATAATTTCTAATATTCGTATAGATAACATTTTTCTTAGCTAAGCACTGGGAAAATATTATGTGAAGTGAAACACCTTGCACTATGCTAGATATTTATAGTATAGTTAGTGATTCTGCTATGTTAGCTATAGAAAACAGCTGAAGATTTTTCTGGGAAATAATTGATAAAAATTATTTGAAAGCAAGGAGAGTTACAAGGATATAAATCTGCCAAGGCTGTGCCTATGTCTTCAGAGAGAATCAGAGAACAGGCAGGTCTGATGGGGATATTGTTAGAAAATAGGTAGCCAAGTAAGTGCTTGAAAAGCTACCAAAGGGAGCTTACTTCAAAGGGACAGGCACATCCCTGAGCTAATCCCTTCCTTAGCTTTTGACAGGCTTGCATCTCAGTGTTTGCTTCAGTGTGAGCTATTATGTGCTGACTTCAGCATGGGGGCACTGAAATTGGGACATGACTATACATTTCATTACTGACTCTACTCTTCCAAGTCCTGGGAAAAATTATTTGTTTTAAAAAATGAATAGCCACCAATAAATAACAATGGCATATACAATATAAAATGAATTTGTCTGATTACCCATGTCCACAACAAATCTAGGATGACATTACAAATTCACACAAACCCCACTTAATTGCTGAAATGCTATAATGACTGGTGGAACACTTATTAGCCCCTTTTAAAATATTTTCAAGTAGCTCCATTTTTTTAAAAACTATTGGATTTTAGTTTCATTTCAAAAAAAGAAGTCTAACTTGGAGAATATGAAACAAAAGATAGCAAAATATGGCTTATAGCTTTAAGGGGATTTCAAATTGTTATTATTTATTGTGCATGTAAGTTTGGGCACATATGTGGCAAGGTGGACATGTGAAGGTCAGAGGAGAGCTTTGTGGAGTTGGTTATCATCTCCACTTTTATGTCCATTCTGGGGATTGAACTCAGGAGGACATGTTTTTAAAGAAAATGCTTTTACCTGATGAGCTATCTCAGCAGCTTCTTAATGGAATTTTTAAACATCAATAGTATTATATCAACTCAGGATATTTATCTATAAAGATTGTTTAGCATTATATTAACAGTCATACTTTCATATCTTGCAATCATTCACACATACACACACGTGTGTATGAGTGGTGATAGCTATCTATATGACATGATAGCACACTTACCATTTCTCAATAGGACACTGACCAGCAAAGTAGAATGGGGGAATAATAAGGGACAGTGATGAGGCAGATGAATATGAGCAAAGTACAATGTTATGCATATGAGGATGCTCTACAATGATCTAATCATGAGAACTGAACCCCAGCTGCCGGTACTAGTCTTGAAACAATGTCCAAATGTTATAAGATTATCCAAAGCTGCCAAGTATTTCAAATCTGTATTCATAATTGAAAACTTCAGTTTATTAAATTCTTGGCAATTAATTTTAACATAAAATGTTAAATGGACTCTAGAGACTATATCAATTATTGAGCCTGATGTAGTCCAGGAACCACCAATGCACTATCCCATCATTATACAGCAGCTTTTACAGAATTAAAATACAGGGGAGTAAAGCATCACATTATCTTAGCATTAATATTTCTAATAGCTAATAGAGTTTATTAGTGCTAAAATATTTATGTAATGAATCAACCCAAGTGCACAGAGAAGTCAAAGTTTGAGAAAAATATTTTCAGTTGTTGCCTTAGCTTTCTACCAGAACCTTCTGAGCATCTCTGCTTGTGATGATGGTTGCCAGTGGTCTGATCCTTGTTTCTTACACCACATTCTAAAGATCACAGAGGAAAAAAGGGGGGGGGACCTTATTTCCAAAGAATAAGACATGAAGCTACATTATAAACCTGTATGACAACATTAAATCCTTTTATCTATGAATCTCGAGGGAGAAGCTCTCATATTTCTGATAATGTCAGATTTTGTGCAATGTTTCAACAAAGATCTGACATGAATGCAAGGTGTTTTCGTACTTGTTTTTTATATGCCCTCTCTGCTTTGCTTCCTTTTATCACCACACAATTTGCTCACATCCTTTTTATTAATTCTTAGTGCTATTAGCCTTGATAGTTAATCCAATTGTAGTTTAATTTTAGTGGCAAATGTTCATTTGAAACATATGGGATTATGTGTGGAGTCCTCTTTCCTTGTTGGCTTCTCAGCCATCAGTCCAAGGGGGGACATAGGCAGAAAGGGCACAGAAAGCTTTGTATGAGGCCCATGAGCATGAACGGAGGGAAGCCTCAGGAGACAGACTTCGGTGAAACAGCTCAATTTCACTCCGTGGAATAAGGAACATAGAGGATTGGGGAGCCCAGGAACAAACCCCATCTTGCATTAAGTGGCACGATCCTATCACAAGGTTTAATATGTGGCAGTAGAGTTCTATAGTAGATTCCTAGCACAAGTCTTCTTAGCAGGGATCTGTGCCAAGGGTCAAGCTAAAGATGAATAGAGACAGATTTTAGATAAGGTCAGTCCTCCAGGCTAAGAGAAAGCTGCCATATTATGGCACACTGCAACCTCTAACCAGCCAGCAATGTATTCCAACAGGATTAAAATGTCAAAGACATATAAGTAAACTAGAAATATATAGGGTAGAGTAAGGTAAATGCTGAAGGCCTTTAGCACTAGATCATGTGAGACATACCTAAGTAAATCTGCAAAGGAAAGAATATTTATGGAAAATGTGACAGCTTTCTGACTTTGGAAGATTAATAACGAGGCACCTTTAGTGATCAGCTGGCTGTCACTGTCTTCTGACTTGAAAAGTAAGGAAGCTAACAGAGACCGCATGTAGCTCAGTTCAATTTTGTCTTTTTTATTTTTTGTTTGTTTGTTTGTTTGTTTGTTTGTTTGAAAAATGGTCTCACTTTGTAATTTGTTGCCTGGGTTTACCTTGAACATAATACATAGTACATGATGGCCTTTACCTCCTGATTTTCCTGTCCCAGCCTTCTAATGTGTTAATATGTCCAGCTTTACAGTTGAGCTTAAGAAGAGAAACTACTTTTCTAGAAAAAGAACTACCTAAAAATATAGTTAGTATCTCAAAAAGAGTTGATATGCAGTATACAGAATATTCTTGAATCATCACTAAAAAATATTTGACTTCTGCATATCTGTTCTGCTTCAAGAAGTCTACAGTAAAGCAGTTAATGTAAAATAGTACCATCATTTCAGATGGTTTTAGGACCTTCCAGAGGACACCATTTTTTTATCAAACCTATAAATATTAAAGCAGATTATGTAATAAATTGACATTAATATAGCCCCAAGGTGCACTGTTTTATAAAGGTATGAATAAATATCACAGACTCATGTGGTATTGATTTTGTTTTCTCCATGACCTGTTGGGTAAGTAAAATGTGTCCAACAAAACTTACTTCTGTAAAAATTAAGAATGAACTTCCATGATTCTAAAACTATTTTTCTAGTATTAATTTATACAATATATAATGATTAAAGGATCTGATTTTTATCTTCAAAAATCATTCATAATATTTTCTCCTTGGTCAGTTCTTTCACATAATTACTGAAATGCTTTCGTGCTATACCTGTTCTTCAGCACTTTATTGTACTACTTCATCAAATATATACAGGACTCACTGCCTTTAAAAAATTATTCTTTTTCATATGTTTAATGCATATTTGTGTGTGTAAGAGGCATATACCATGGTACATATTTGGGGGTAAAAGGACAACTTTGTGGGGATTGATTCTTTACTTCCACCTATATGTAGGTTCTGAAGATGAAACTCAAGTCACAAGGCTTGTAGCATCATGTATCAACTGCCTTTACCACTAAACCATCTTGCTGGCCTTGGACTCATTATCTAAACTTATGTTGTATATAAGATGAATTAATTGATTCAGATATTTCAAGAAAAAAATGTTTTTCTCTATATTGTATGATTAATACTTGATGGTCACTTTTATTTTTTTATTATACAACTCTAATTTAGAAAGTTATTAAATGGGACTATGAGAAAAATATTGAGATTTAAGTAGCACTTATTATACATTTACTTGGACAAAGTATTACTCTATTGAATAATATTCTAATAATTGTCTTCAGGAGAAGTAGATTTTAAATAACCACTGACTGGCACATTGTGCTTTGCAAACAAAGTGAAAATAAAGCCCCAAACACTTATCACTAATGTAACCAAGAACTATCAAATATCCACATAAAGAAAATAACATTAGCTGCTTGCAAGCTTAGTCTATGGCCCTGAAAACTTCACTTGCAACTATTATTCTCAACTGATTTAAGCATGTCATGCTTCAGTGTTTATCATTTGTCAGGAGAAAAAAATGCTTGTTCCCTGTAGAAAATTATATCAGTCTTACCTGTAAGCAAATTGATATTGATACCCTTTGCCTGAGAGAGGCACTCACATTTTATTAATATTCTTATGTGGATAGTTTTGTTTTACTGCCAATTTTTCCAGGTTATTCTGAATGTCAAAGAGCACAAAAAGAGGGAAGCAGTGAAAAATGAAAATGATGGATTTGTAGTAGACATATTTGAATTACTCAAAAGTATATTTTCTCCCTCATTTATTGATATATGGTTAATATAAACTCTGTGTGAAAGTACACTACATGATTATCTACATATGTATCGTGCAATGATTTAATTTTTTGCAATCTCTATCATTTCAATTTTCTTGCTTGTGTGCAACTATGCTTCCAAAATATATTTTAGGTAATTTCAAATATTTGAATGGTATTGCTAACTAGGATCAACATGTTTTACATAGATATCCAGAAACCATTCATCATGCAACTGAAACTTGTACACTTTAGCACTTCACTCTACTCTTTGAGTATATTTTAAATCTTCCAATTTTCATTCAAAATTCTCTGAGTTATGTTGAGCCTTTCTGTTGTTTTGCTATATGATACTTGATTGTATGAAAATGCAAGACATATGTCTAAAGTGTCTTTTATTTTTTATTGAAAAGAGATTCTTCTATCACACTACATCTTGACCACAGTTTTCCCTTCCTTCACTCTTCCCAGCTGCCCCACAACCTCCAATCCCCCTGGGATTCACTCCTCCTCCATTTCCCTTCAAAAGAGTAGGCCTCCAAGAGACAACAATTTTGTCTTTTAATTTAAGTATGAAATATTTTTCTCTATGTTTCTCATGGTTGCCAATATTTTTTCCTCTTAGAAATAGAGCTGCATGTGTAGATACATATAAAGGATATTTTTCTGCATTCCTTGTGTTGTCCAAAATTGATAGAGAACCACTGCACTAGAAAATTAGAGGAAATAAATCCGATTTCAGTCCAGCATGCTCAAAATAAATTCTGTGACTTTGTTTTCTAAACTTTTTGTTTTATTCATTTTGTACCAGAGACAGAAAATTCTTTTGGATTAAATTTGGGAGGTAGGTGTCAACAAGCCCAATCACTATGAAACTGCAAATGTAATTAAGTGATGGACTCAACTTTAGTCTATAGTATAATGTATTATCTGTCTCAAACTCTGCATTTCTATATCCCTGTACCAAGTTATCTTTTATTTTTCAGATGTGTATCACTAAACTTGATGCTTTTAAATATAATATTTCTTAAAGCTAATCTGAATCATTAAATAGATAACATTTTAACTAGATATATTATTTTTATTTTCATAACTCTCCTTTATATTTTGCCTGCACCTTACTACAACTGTTTATTGAGAACTGTCTTCCTAAAGGTATATCAATAAGAAGTCATTTCAAGTTATAGAATCATTTAAATAGTTTTGATAAAGCTCAAATTGAAAACAAAACTTTTACATTTAATAAATAGGAATTCAACTTTTTAAAAGTTTGATGACTTTCCAAACTTATAGAAATAGATTCTATCTCTAGGGGGAAATGTTTTGCATTCATTAAAACAGAAATGACCTAAAATATTGACCTTTACACTTGCTAGTAAATTTAACTGTATTTAAAATACAACAATATTTTTTTCATTTTCTCAATGCAGTATTTAAAATAGAACAATATTATTTTTTATTGTCTCATTGACTTGCAGCATTATAAATCTGTTTGGATTTTTCTAGTCATAACTAGCTTGTGAAAAGCCAGAACTCTCTTCCACATCGCCTCTACATATAGAACAAAGATTGTGCTCATGGTTTAATAAAATGGAAAGAATAAGTTAAAAAAATTAGAATATGGTGAAGGTTGAATGATTTGATCCTGTGACTTTTACATAACTCAGAATGGAAATAACCCAGTTCCTTTATCCTTTTAGTTGAGAAACAAGTCAAAATAACAGAGGCTGGAAACTTTCTTTACATAGATTTTCAAACAACTTATATAAAGATGTTGGGGAAATTCACAAAGACCTGAATAATGTTGGAAAATTCTGTTTGGAAGACAGGATAGAGCTGTGTGATACAACAATGCCATCTATTGGTATCCAAGGAATGGCACTGACCACAACTGGTTTGAAGTGTTTCAGGTGGGGAGGCTTGAAGTTTGGATCATGTTAATATGAACTTACTGAAAGCCTAGATGCTTTTCCTCATGAGCTTCACTTGTAAATATTAAATTACATATGATGAATGGGTCATTCACATGTGCTTATGTTGTGCATTGATATGGTCATCTACCTCCCTAATAATGTTCCCTGTGGGGTAAGAAGTTCAAAACTATTACATTGTCACATTTGCTGGGCTTTGTCTTCCTTTGGACTAGTAGGTGTCCTGTTGAACGAAGTAATTTTTTTTAAATTTGAACTGACAAACTCTCTTATTTTAGTACGTTACTCGTGTCTTTGTCCCCCATGTTCCCAACTCAATAGTCATTCTAGTTTCTAAGAAGAAAGAAAACAATCCACAGGATTGGGACTTTTCTTAGTTGAGCTGATCAGTTCTATTCCCAAATATTACAAATCAGAATGTGATAAGAGAATCTTTGGCTACTCTCAAGGAAGAGTAAAACAATTAATTGTAGATGTCCTATTAGTTTCATTTTGCCCTTATAGTTCTGGAGTTCGGGATGTACTCAGGGAAAAACAGTTTGCCTGAGATACACAAGTCATTGGCTTCAGTGTACAGATCTGCCTTCCCCACAAAAAAAAAGTGTGTCTTATAAAAGTCAGTTGCAAAGATATGCGATCATTTGTCTTATACTTACATGCAATTCAGAAAATGGAGTGCACGTATTATTTCAAACAGCAACAAAATTAAAGAACTAAGATATTCAGTTAACTCAAATACAATGAAAACATCAAAAACATCAAATATGTCAGTTAAGTGGTTAGTAAGGTCAAGAAATCAATCATCTTCCATGCCATGATAACATATGGAGACCTGACCATGAAAGCCAATTCTAGATTTTTGTCTTGAGAAATACTTGAATTCCATATAACTCTAATTAATTTACATGTTTGAGTATATATACTTATTAAAATATGATAGAAATGAGTGTTGTAAAATAATTACTATGTACATTGACCTTCTGAAATTTACAGTGATGTTATTTCAAATCTGTATTTAATTGAGGTGTTAATAAGTAGTTTCTTAGTTCTATCTTTTAGATATTTTGATTTAAAAACATTATTTAAACATAGTTTTCTTTTAATAAAGGGAAATATCTATATAAGAAGTTATAGAAAATATGTCTAAAGAAAACAAACAAACAAAAATCTACAAAATTTTTCTACCCATTCTTATGTATATTTTTCAGCTGCATTGACGTTTACTTTAAGTCAGAATTTTATTCTTTTGAAACATTGATATTAAAGATGCAATTACCGTTATGTTCATTGAGAATTTCACTCATAAGTATTTAAAACTCTCCTGTTTGTAGATCATATTCTTAACTTTTTGTGTAATAGAAATTTTGTTTCCCAAAAAGGTAATCACTCATTTCAACAAAATATTATGTGATTTTCCATACAGTGTATAGATGGTGACGATGACGATGATGATGAGGAGGATTTGTTTTATTGAGACAGGGTCACACTGTGGAGCTCTGACTGACAATGTAAACCAGGTTGGCATGAACTTACAGAAATCTCAAGCATAGCTTTGTATTATTAATTTCTCTCTTCTCATAGGCTTGTCACTTTCCTTCCCATGAATTTGAAGAAGATGTTGATTTTTACCTTTCTTGGTAGTTTTTTTATAGACAGAATTCCCACTGTCAGTCACTTGACGGTACTGCAGATGCCTCCACTTAATAATGCTTCGTTGCTGAAATCTACTAATTTACTGGTTGGCTACCCAAATCAACAGTATGGTTAGCATTTTAAAGAATGAAAATATCCTAGCTATATCTCAAACACAAACTAGTAGATAGTCCCAAGATTTGGAGTTGAGAAGTCGAGGCTTGAATAAAGTCCATTAATTCCCATTATATATTAGTTTTTGCCACATGACAAATATATTTTAAATTAATGGAATGCTGACAACACATGTATTTGTAGCATAAAAATAGACATTCTTTGGTCATTTTAATCTTTTATATATAGCTGCATTAAACATTGTTCATCATTGTCCTCACCTTTCTCAAAAGAAATGGTTTTATTCAGTGAGGTTTTCTGATATTACTTGAAGTCATAGCAACACTGCATTTGACACTTAGTTTGCTATCTCCTGAGAATTTCACATGGTGATAAATTTTCAAAGGTTATATCTTGTGTTAGTACATTGTTATGATTTTAATGGTAGTATGGATATAATTTAAAAATTCTGTTCTGCCTGTTTGTCTGTTCATTTTTTAGGTCAATGCCTGAAGTGGTTTGCTCATAACACTAAAATAAGATTGACTTAATACAAAATATAAGTATTTGTGGATGGATTTTTCCTTTGGCTGCCAGCTCACAAATAATGACACAGAGACTTATTAATTATGAAAGCTCGGCCACAGCTTAGCCTTGCTCCATTAGCTCTTAAAACTTAAATTAATCTATTTATATTAATCTACATTCTGCTATGTGGTGCTACCTTTCTTCCACCCTGCACCTCCTGTTTCTTCTGTGTCTCTCTCTGGTGACTCTCTCTTTCTTCCTCCCAGAGTTCTCTCTGCATAGAAGTCCTGCCTATACCTCTTGCCTAGCTATTGGCTGTTCAGCTTTATATTACACCAATCACAGTAATACACCTTCACTCAGTGTACAAATAGCCCAGAACAGTATCTCACAATCAATCATTCTTGAAATCACATCAACAATTTGATGACTCATATAAAAATATATATATTTGAACTTCTGACAGATAAGGCTTATTGATACACTGTATATATAGTACTGTGAAGGAAAAAAAAACTCTTTTGCAGTTGCTTTACCTAATACTGCTTCTGTAAGGAATTTTTATATAGTTAGGATAATAACTACAAAATAATAACTTAATAATTCTTGTAACACTAGTCTATGTATGTTAATATAAATTTTCAGTACAGATATAACTATTAGGCACAGTCTAATTTTCAACTGAGGTTTTCAAACAAAGAAAAATTCTATGTACAAAGTATCCATTATAGTATAAGGTCATTTGTCAATTAGAAGGAACATTAATGAAAATCCAAAGTGTTTACTCAGGATAGATATTACTTGTATTTACACAATGACATTTTACCAGTCTGCTCCTTTACAATTTATGCTGGTAGTAATATGTAAGAAGAATATGCCTTCTCTGCAATAATGACTTAGATAAAGAAAATAAATTATTTTAATGAGAAAAAATCTGTAGTAATATGTGCAAATGTGTAATAATATATACATATTTATAATATGTATACACATGAAAAATGATTGTGTTATGGTCAAATTTAACAAAATGACCTTTAAATAACTTGTACTGAAAATATATTAGTATTTAACTTTAAAATATTGACTTTGGTCTTCTTGGATATTTTGTTTTGTTGTTGTTTTTGGTGTAATCATGCAGAAAACTTGCAGAAAAAAATAAATAAACAGGTTAACCAGGGTCAGAAAGACTCAATCTTGGGCTAATACAATCCCTGTATATACAAAAGAAGAGGCTATACCTGGGGCCCACTGCTCTTTCTTATACCTGTGTAAGGAATACCCCGTGAAAATAAATCTGAAGCTATTAATGTAGGCCATAGAACGAGTCAATAATGTTAACTTTAATTCTAACACTGAAATCTTAATTTCGGGAATCAGGACATCAGTAAATATATTTTAACTGCTTCCTAAATCTCAGAAAATATGGGAACATCCAAGCTTTGACTACTCTTTCATTTTTACTTATCATAAATTTGATATGGAAACAGGCTGATTTGTAAATCAAAGAGTTAAATATCCTTACCTACAAAAATTTTCTGTTGCTTTTGCTTATTTTAGATTTTTCAAACATTTACAGTCATAAGATCATTCATAAACTCATTTGACTTTCAAAAGGCTTATGTGACCTCAAGATCAATGATGTATACTTTTTGTACATTTACATATCTATGGACATATCTGAGTGCCTTCAATACATGCATAAAACAAGATTTAATTTCTAAATGTGCAAAAGTTCTACACTTTGGAGTAAAAGAAAAATCAAACAAATAAAACCCCTTATTGCTAAGACAATTTGTTCATATCCCCAAAGTATCTAAGGAATTGTTTCTAACTTCTGTTCCTATATATTTCCATGAATTATGAATGAGTCATTTCTTTAGATATAACTTTTAATCGCGGTGATTTACATTATTTCATATTTAATTACAGAACATTTTAATCTGCACTGAAAATTAAATCTCTTGTTTTGAGCTCAGTACCCTAACTAAAATACTCAGTATTTATCAAGGAATACTGTATAGCTTAACATACATCCCTTCATCTGCCTCCACACTAAATCCAGCCAAGATGAATGTACTTTGAACTCATGGCCTCAAGGAAAATGTCAGCAAAACATCCTTCTCTTGATTGTTAGAATAGACATACTTATGCTGTAGAAAATAGCTATATGTGGATAAGTCTCTTAAATGAAAGCAGAAACCTGTACATCCACTTTATCCAGTTATCTAGAAAGGAAACTGATTTTCCACTTAAGCACATGCTACCAGAAAAGTTTGAAAGACGCTATGGAATTTAAAAATTCTCCAATTTTATGAATAAGAACTTAACCATTTGATTGAGAGTTAATAATAAATCTATAATTCTTTCACATTTTTCATCTTCTGTGACTATGTGGTGCGTCAATGCATATATATGTTCATGTGTGTGCATTTACATACACTGATGGAGTTTAAAAGTTGCTATAAAGTATGTTTCTCTATTACTCACTACATTTTCAGAGATAGGGTCCCTCAGTCCTGTAGCCCACTGATTCAGATATAATTGAACTGTGAGCTGCAAGGACCTTCCTTTCTCCATATACGAAGATTTGAGATTACAGGCATATTCTAACATGTGTGGCTTTTCTGGCTGTTTTTGGAGGTGATGGGGATCTCTCTAATAATGATTACAAGGAAGGATTTTAGCAACAGAGTCATCTGCTCAACAGCTTCCCCCCTTTTTCCTTTATGATCTCTTTATCCTAAAACTCTGTAAAATTTCTTTGTGTACCTGACTGCTCATTCACAGTAAATGTTACTAATACTGCTCTGCCTTTACTTCTTGTCCTTTCTCTCATTCTCCACTGATTCATTGTATTCCATGAATATTTCTTTCTATATTATTTAAAAACACGTTCTCTATGATTACTTCACCTTTGATGTAAATGTATCACTTTTAAATTATTGTTTGGTATTATTCTTCAAATTCTTCAGTATTGCAATTCTTGTTAGAACTTTGCTACTAAAAGTGCAGGTCATTGACTGACAGTTTTGATAAAATCTACATAATTGCTACACTTAGAAGATATCAGGCCTAGGCTCAAAATTAGAACATAATATAACAAGATACTTAGCATATTGAAGGTTGGGTCATACATTAACTTTTAGGAAGCATTGCACAAGAATATATTTTTCCACAGTTTACAAACCAATATTAGTTTTTGAATTTCAGAGAAAAATGTGAAAAGATTTTTAGTCTTTTTTCCCTTTCTCAGTAGAAATTCATAATGTTCCTAAAACTTTAACATCTGCTGGTATTAACTGTTATTCTAGTAAGACTTTTAGTCAACCAACAACACAAATATGATTTATCATGCATATGCAGGCTACAGGTACAGGTAAAACCTCGGCTTCAGTCACACTCTCCAGAGTCTAAATCACAGCAGTTTTTGTTTTGGGGGGAAAACTATAGTGATCATGGAAATTTTGCTATCTAACAAATCATGTGCAAGTTTATTTATTAAAGTATGTGTTAGTGCTTGCATTATTACCATGGAACAAAATTTTAATGCTCATTTTTATATATGAAAATTGAAGCCAAGTTTTTTAGGCACAGTAACAGAGCTGGGATTTTAAATTTTAATGCAAGTCCATTTCATCTTCGAATTCCAGTTTGTAAACCCTATATTTCATTTCATGGTGGATACTTAATAATTTGATTCATTAGTTGTATTGATAATAAAAGTACATATTGGCAGCAAGTCAGTATTTGTAAAATTTGCAGAATGAAAGTCTTTTATTTCTTTTTAAGTATCACAATGGCTTTCAATTGTGATGATGGATTTATCAGGTTCCTTTGCAATGTTTAAACACTCTCACTGAATAGCTTCTAAAATCCTTAAACTATTTTACTCTTATATAGTAATTATAAGTGTGGAAATATCTGTGTTAATTTTTCTAATCTGTAGTTTGATATTTTGTTGTAGAGTCCAGTTCCTTCTAATCAAATTTAGGCTCCATCTTTTTCTAGTCAAATGATTTCAAAAATATTTGCCCTTATAATTTTAAAAACTTCATCTTTCCAATGATAATATGAACCAAGCAAGTAGACACATGCTTGTCATCTCAGTACATGGAGGCAAAGCTATGAGGATCACTGTTACTTAGTTGGCCATATAGTGGGCTATATAGAGTTCCAGGACAGAAAGAAAAGCAATTCAGAAGCCCGAGGATTATGAAATCATAAGCTAATTGAGTTAGTCCATGCTAAACATCTTCCTTAGTGTTATTAGAGCATTTCATCTTCCAACATCTTGGCAAAAACATGGATATGTAGCTACTAGTCCTAGAAGCAAGTAAACTTAGGTCGGTAACTATATTAGCTTTGCAGCCTCCATATTAAGAAAGAAAATAGGATAAAAGGCCTTGAGTGCCTTTTGGGTAACCAATCCATAATCCTGACTACAGTTCATATTATGTGAAACCTTTAAATGGACTACCTCAGACATTTTAAAATTAAATGAAATCCACATTTATCTAAATATGATGATCTCTTTTCTCCAGTATTTTGCTCTGAAAGTGTTTGATGTCAGTAATAAAACTTTTCACAGATAAATTATTTTGGCAGCATTTCCATAGTGACAGGAAAAAATGTCCTTAGAACAGACCCTGAAAAAATGCTCTTAGCAAATCCTCAGACGTGTTTCTGCTGCTACAGATAATCACAGAATTTGCCAGAAATTAAAATGTGCAGTGGATGAATACAAAACTTCTCCTTCTTTGCAGTGTTTGAAATATCTATCTTCTTTTCTTACTGCCACATTTTTGCTGCCATATTTTAAAACTCTTTTCCTGTGACATTTCTAGGACAACCTAGTCACCTTCATCTTGATCTCAGTCACAACCCAACAGAATCTTGTCAATCATAGTCATGTGATCTCAAGAAATTCTTACCTGGCTTCTTTGTCTCTGGCCAATTCCCTTGGAACTCACCCATTCATAGTGCTGCTAGATGTTTACTACTCCAGGCTAAGAAAGCTGACAACTTTTATTTCTGAAAATCCATCAATGGGCTGTCTGTAGCAAGGGTGATATTATCCTTCTTCGTATTCCCAAATAGCCCTCCATTTCTTACTTTATTCTTTTCTATCATTTCAAAAGTCCTTTTTATTTGATTCTGAAATACATCCTTGTCTAGAATATATTTATTACTCTTCCATTCAAGAATATTATCTTCCCCAAATTTGTCTTTAGCTAAACTGACACAAGGCTTTTTTCTTTCCATTCTTTTCTTGTTTCCTTTGCAACTCATGTATTGCCTGACTAATTTGTCAATTTTTTTAGTACTTATTTCCAATGAAGCTATATGTGCCAGAAATTTGGTTAAGCATGGATATCATAAACAGGTAAATGTCCATGAGGTTTTTTTTAGGGGATCTAAACTTTGTGAAAAAAATATTCTATGTACTTATTATGAAATCAATAAAATTTTGGACTCTTGAGCTGTAATTGATAGTTTCATTCACTTTCTCTATCACCCTTTCCCCAAATTATAGATATGTATTGCTATAAAAGTTTCTTAAGAGAAAGATGAAATTATTTTCATCTTTCTTTTTGGGATTACATCCTCTAGCACAAAGACCCAGTAAGTTTTTAAACAAAATTACTTTTTCTAAAATATCTTGGGGTAAATTTATGGAGAAAAAAAAGGCAATAGAATAAAGATAAATTACTTTCTTCACTTGTGAGACAAGAACACAACCAAATCTCACAGAGCTTAATTCTTTAAAGTATTATGAAGTATGATATTGCTAAATTTAAAGATAGTAGGTATAAAGGTACTTCCTCTTTATATGTATATATTTCTTCTTTTTATGAGCTGTTTTATTGCTTGGTACCACAGTGGAAATTTGAGCATAATGTAGGGAGAGAAGAGATAATCTTTCCTACTTATGATTTTTCCAATTTCAAATGTTCTTCCAAATCTACTAAAATTGTTTGTAAGTAGTAATATCTTATTATAGTTAGTGTATAATTTATATAGTCCATATATTTGTGTTCCTCTTGCAATATCTTGGCTTGAAAGGTTTCTATTGAGTGTATTAACACTGGTCTATAATTCTGTATTTTCTCTTGGTCCCTGAAGGTTAAGAGGCACACAAAATAGCTATAACTCTATATTGTAGATCAAGGTCAAACATGTGGTGATATATTGTGTACCCAATAAAGCTTACCTTGGGATCAGAGGACAGAGCCAGCCATTAAATTAGACATAGAGGTCAAGCAGTGGTGGCACACACCTTTAATCCTATCACTCGAGAGGCAGAGATCCATCTGGATTTCTGTGAGTTCAAGGCCACATTGGCCTACATGAGAGAAACAGAACCAGGCAGTGGTGATACACACCTTTAATCCCAGGAAGTAATATGCCAGGACACAGAAAGGTATATAAGGCATGAGGAAACAGGAAACAGCCTCTCTTGAGGCTGAGAATTTCGTAGAGTTAAGCTAGTGGCTGGTTTTTCTGCTTCTCTGATCTTTCAGCTTTCACTCCAATATCTGGCTCTGGGTTTTTTATTATAAGACCTTTTAAGATTCATGTTACACAAACATGCATATAGATTACTATACTATACTTAGGAAACAAATAATTGCTCATGGTATCTTCTTGTACATGACCATTTAGCCATTTAAATTAAACTTAAACTAAAATGTACTACATTTTATTTGAGTTAATATTTTTCTCTTCCATTCCAAGGTAATCTTTCTTAGTGATCTGAAATGTTTTCCAAAAAGTCAAAATCATTGAAAATGGTTGTATCTGAAATTATTATTTTTTTTCTCTGTTGGTTCTATAAGCTCACTCACTGGAATGACAAAACCTTTTTTTTTTTCATTGCTGAAATCATTTAATGTATGCAAAGTTACATTTGGCTCAAGAACATTTTTAAAAATAAACTTTTCAAATTGGAATGTTCTTACTGAAATCAGGCTTTTATGATGCTGTTTGATTTGGCATATGTTCCTCGTGATATCTGTATTGAAAACATTTTGCATCTGAGAGACTTTTTCTGCCGTATTGGGAAATTTCAACTCAATTTATAGTTATCAGTTGGGAGAAAAAAGAAAACACTTCCATCCAAAAGAAGTTTCAATAGGATTTAGCAGTAAGTGCCTTAAAAAGAACAGAGAAGCTAATTTGAACTTTTGCCCATTTTAAAAAAATAAAGATTTATTACAAAATCTCTTTTTCCTAAAGCCTCACAGAAAGAGAAATGTATATGAAAATATATCAATCTTTGTAAAGAAACATATTTTACTGTTTTACATGATTCTTTATACACTGGTTAAGACTAAAATTATTATAGAAGAGTAATGCTGAAAATATCCTTGATTTAATCCTTATATTCCCCAGAGACACCTTTCTATGAGGATATATTTGACATCATGTAATAGTCAGTAATTGAAAGTTTAGACCATGGAAATGGTTACTATTTATTTAAGAGAAGCTTGAACAGATGTTTCCATGATTATAAAGTTTCATTTATCATAGGTAGACTTTTCCTTGATTTTTTACAAATGGAACACACCTGGAGAACTATCACATAGCTCAAGTAAGAGAAATTTATCTGAACCTCAGGAACTGCTATTTTGCTCAGCTTTAGTCTCATTTTCCTAAGGCAGCACTGCTCAGAGTTTTGACAACTTAAATTATTTTCTTACTTTTATACTGTTTATAAATGGAATTCTACTTGATACACTCCTAGGTTCTCATTTCCTTTATTCAGCATTATGCTACTGGATTTATTCTTGTTGTGGCATGTGGTTTTAAATATCTATATTTCATTCCCAAGGCTATAAAGTATTATGTCTTGGGAAATATGTTGCCATGTTTACATCAGTTCTACATTGTGAGTATTTTTCAGTTTATCACTATATTGAATACCCTTCTCTTGTGCACTTAGTATATGCCATTTGACAAACACTTCATACATGGTTTCATTTGGTATCTGTATATAGAGAGATATGTATGAGAAGAATTACTGTCAGCCATGCACATATTGAGCTTCAGTAGATACTATAAAATTTCCACAGTAATACATTTTACCTACATTTTAAGGAACATATCTTGAATCTTTAAATGGCATTTCTCAACAAGACAAAATAAAATATATGAATTAAAATATCTATTCAAAGAGTTACATTTACTTGAACATTTTGGTGGGATGTAATAACTTTTTATTAGTTAAAATTAAGACAGCATTGATGGTGTTGACAAGGTGGCTTAGCCTTTAAGAGTTTATAATGCTCTTGCAGAAGACCTGGGTTAAGTTCCCAGCACCTATATCCAGTGGCTTACAACCACCTGTAATTTGACACTTACAAGCATACCCACACACAGACACAAACCGATATTTAAAAAATAAAATAAAACAGAAAACAGGAAGAGACTGCATTGATATACAGTTGCCTTGACTTTGAAGTAAAAAATAATAAACTCAGTCTCTTTTAAAATTGAGGTTCCCTTTAAGAAGTCATTGAAGAGGTACTAAACACCTCACTTTCATAAAGTTCTTGTTGTTTTTAAAGTAAAATCATAAAGTCCACTAGTAAAATACAGTTTGAGGTAGATCACAGAAGATGATTGACACAACTGCAAATTTCTTATTTGTTCCATGGACATAAAGTAGAACATTAAATGAAAATTTTAGTAGTTATATTCATTTCTTTTATTTTGTTTTCAGTAATACTGAATTATTTTAGAATACTTGATCTTGTGATAAGAAAAATCAAATACTTGTATTGTAATTTTGATGAATCTGTTCCAAACCATCCAGTTTTCAATAGTGTAAAAGATGGAACAGCCTTTCTTGGATATTACTATCCCTGTGTTTCTAGAACATGTGTTTTTTGAGTACAAAGTGCCAAATTCTACTCATAAATTTCACAACAAACTTATATGTATAAAAAATATTTCACTGGTTTTCTTCCAGCTTATCTTTCACTGTCAAAAAGTTTCCTTCAATGTCATTTTAAGTAAGGAAGTTAATAGCATTTTTAAATATTGGTTTTGAAAAAACTATAGTTCAGTTTGCTTTGATGAAAAGGAAAAATAATTTCCAATATTGGATTAGAGTGAAAGCAACTATAAAAGAGAGTTTAAATGGAAGATCTTTGCCTTTCATCCTTTTACGGTTTCATGCAACTATTATAAGAACACTCTGTTTTATAAAGCTGTTCTTTAAACAACTTCCTAAGCCTCAAGGCATTCATATTACACATTATGCACTTCAGCTGTATTAGCTGAAGTCTTTTGTTTAAAGAAGGCCCTGGAAACATTCTTTAAATTTGAATTGATGCCTGAGCAACAACAACAAAGTACTTACCATTGCTGCCTTTCTGTGTGTAATGATCAACTATTCCTATGTGCTCCTTTACACCAGTGAACCAGTTTTTTAATTCCTCTTGAAAATGAGGTTAGAGAATAACGTGACATAAATCTTATAAGTGTGTTCTGCTTTCTAAAGAGCCTTTATTTTTACTTTTGTTGTTCCAAATATAGCAGATATCTCCTCCCATTCCCCTTCTCCTCAATTAGCTGCCAATGGTCTGGAACTTAATCATTTTACCTCATGTGATTCTATTTGTTTGTAATCCTATATTCAACATTGTACTGAAGTCTGTTAAACATTGATAAGCCGGTTTTTATGCAGCAGGTCCTCAGAGAGCATTTCACTAAAATGCTGCAAAGACTGGGATTAGGTTTAGGTATTGTAAGGTTGTTTTGAGACGTTTTCCTAGTGTCTGTTCTTCCAAAGGTGCCAAATCAACTTGGCCTTGATTTAATATTGCTAAAATTGTAATGCTGAGCTAACTTGGAGCTCCACATATTTCAAAATGAGTTTTTTTCTGGGAGCGATTTAACAAACAGTTCCATTTTTAAGAGCCATGGAATGCAGTGCACACATGGGACATTATTGTGTAGTTGCTGTGAAACATTGTATTCTTTGCCAAAATCTTACATCCCTCCTGTTGCTATTCTTGCTACACCTTCTTCTGTTATCTCTTGCCAGAATTCTAAAATCATTTGATATAGTTTTATTTAGTAGGGAGAATTTCATTGTGCTTAATTTCATCTTATTTGTAAAGGAATAAAACTTCTTGGATCCCATTGATAACCATAACTGATATTTGGCTATTTCTCCTAAATGTGCATATTTCTAAAAATACATAGATAGATATTCTAAAAATATCTATGTATTTTTAGAAATAAAATAGTATATTGTTTAAACATTTGTAGGTTGAGTGTCATGATATATGCCTGTGATACCAACATTTGGAAAGTGGTGGGTGAAGGATCAAAAGTTCAAGATCATCCAAAGATACATGAGACCATGTCCTAAAGATGTAGGGAGGGGCAAGGAGGAGAGAGAAAAGGAGGAAGAAGGGAAGAGAGGGGAGGAGAGGTGGAAGGAAAGGAGGAGAGGAGAAATGAGAAGAGAAATAAACTTGTCTTCAAGGTTTGCTTGTATAATATTATATTCCAAAACAAAGTATTACATAAGATATAAAGAAAAGTGAAGTAAATGCGCACATTAACATCACTTAGCTTACACAATAGGATGGATATTTTGAGCTTCCATGTGTTTCTGCCAAATTTTAATCCTTTCTCTTTCTTACAAAGATAACTGTGCTTATTAATTTTGTTTGTCATTCCCTTTCTTTAAACATTGTTTCATTATGTGCATTTGTGTTCTTAAAGAATTAGTTTTTATTTTTTGTTTATTATGTCTTTATTATAGTTATAATGTTTATAATATTTCTGGCTAATTTGTAATCCATCATTATATCTGAGGCACATGCGGACCTTGAGTAAAGCCATGGTTCCATCGTTCAGACACCTGCATAGTATTTCATGATGCCTCTAAGCAATAGTTTTTACTTCTCTTCTTCTTCATAGAGCATGGCGTTTTAAGTAGTTTTACTCTAACAAATGTTTTTTTATATACACGTTTTCAAGTAACAACCTATATTTTATCAAACTGAATCAATGTTTGGCCTTTTAAAGTATAAAATTCAACTTTTTGATAGTGAATTACTGTTTAAGTAATAGTTTGCCTTGAATACTCTTGTCTACCTTTTGTTACATGTGACTGAGAATTTCTTCATAGGCAATGGGTAGGAGTGAGGCTATTGGGTCATTAGAAAAATGTTCAAGCTTCCAAGCTATGTTTAATTTTCACTTTGTTAATAGCATATTTTGATTACTACAACTTCGTTTTTTAACTACTGTCAAAATTAAAACATTTTCTTATAGTTAGTGCTGTACATCTTGCTTTAAAGAATTCTTCCCTATCAAAAGAACATGTAAATTTCTCCAAGTATTAACTTCTAAACATTTTAAAAATTATCTTAAAATATATAATGCATCAAGTAATGAGGATTTTCTTTTGTACATTATCATCTACCTGTGGTCATCTCAAGTAACTAGCAAATTAGGAGATGGCTTGGCACCAGCAGAAAAGAGTGTTTCAAAAAAAACAAGACATTCTCTGTATAAAATGCCACAGAAGTGTTAACAAGAGAAGGAGAAATAGGCAAGGGTATTATAGATAAGATTGAGGGGATGTATTGTTATGAAAAGTTTCAGAAAATGAAAGGACTCGATATAGCAATTAACCCTATTCTAATTGATGTGGGAATACAAAAAAATATTTATAAGTTCAATCAAAAAAGTATGTAGCAAGAATGAAGTTTATTTTCATTTAAAAAGAAAGGATGAGTTTTATAATGATCATATCTGTACCTGAACATGTGGAAAATTGAAAACTATTAGAAAATTATGTTTAAGTTCTAATAATACCTATATTCAGCAACCCTTTGCAATTCTACAAATAAAGCATAAGATTTGGGTTTTTGTAATATTTTTCTTTTGAAAAAATGTACTGAAAGTAGTGAAAAGCATCACAAAGACTGACCAACTATTACTTAAACAGTAATCATTATCAGTAAGTTGAATTTTATGATTTAAAAGGCCAAATGCATGTTCAGTTTGATAAAATATAGGTTGTTATTTGAAGACATGTATATAAAAAACAGACAACACGGCCTTAATGAAGCATTTTATACCTCAACAAACTGTTGGCAGTCTACTTTTTTCTTTGGCTTTCAAAAGACATCAACACCATTTATAATACCAAAGACTCGATGAAGATTCCACATCTATTATGTGTTGTTCACTTAGATATAGTGTTTCTGATGACTTTTCAAATTCCTAAAGCAGTTTGTTCCAGGTGGTATTTTCTCTGTATCTCAAACCTGCAATAGATATTGAGAGTGATTTCAATATCAAGATAAATATCTGTTGATGCATTTGAAAGATTTACTCCAAACAATATGTGTTCTTATGTATTATCTATAGCAAAAGAAGTTAATATTTCAAAATATGTTCTCTAATTCAGATTTTAATCTAAATCGAAATTTTTAGCTGCATTATGTTTCTATTATTTACTGTGTAATATACCAATTCATATATCTATTTTTCATAGACACTGAAGGTGAAAATTATTTCTTTTATGTATACCTAAGTGTGGAAGCAGTGAGTTAGATGATGATAATAGTTAACATTTATTGATTGCTTATTAAGTGCCAGCTGTTGTTAATATTCCTCAGAGGCATTTTAGTTCAGTGTATTCCAATAAAGTGATGAGGCATAAGAAATTGATATACCCATTTCACAGACAGAAATGAACAGAAACATGGAGATGTTCAACTAGTTTGTACCGGGTTACAAAACAGGGAAATCACAGAGATGGAGTTCTAACTCCTGTGTGCTCAGACCAGTTTGTACACACAGTAAAAAAGTATTTTTGATATTACATTAACCCAAATGCAAAAATATATAACGTGCGAGGAAAATTCATTTTTACAGCCACTCACTTCTATGAATAAAAACATGTCTACAAGTTTCTCCTTCTCAGATAACCTCGAAGGATGTAGTCAATAATCAAAGTGCTTTCCATGGAGAAATACTACATCATTGAAGCACGTTAGGCACTAGCATATGTAGACTGGAATAATATACCAAATACAGGTTGTGTATTTGTGTGTGTGTGTGTGTGTGTGTGTGTGTGTGTGTGTGTGTGTGTGTGTATGGGTGGTTGTAAATTCACCAAGAAGATTCCACTTTCAACTTCTATTAGATCAACATTGTCTGATTCCTCATATGAGCAAGTTCATGTGATACTTGTCTTTCTCTACTTAGCTTATTAACATTAATATAATGATCTATGTCTGGGTCTACAGGATTTCAGTTACCGGATTTCAGTCTCTTATTGCTAAAGTAATTTATTAGTTGATAATTCCATCAACTGGTTCCATATTATGGTTATTGCAAAATTGGTTCCATCTAATGCCAATTGTGCATAAGTTTGCAGTAAGCATCATAATGCAGGTGTTACTTCTATAAGAATATTGAATTTGAGTATTAAGAAAGCATATGCTAGCTAACTCTCTGCTTCCCATTTTGCAAAGATGTGATAGAGCCTCCTCTTCAAATTCCTACCATCGTGGAACTATTTCCAAGCCCTTCTCTTCATGATAGAAATAAGTCCCTCAAACTGCAAGCCAAAATTAAGCCCGTCTTACCTTAACACAAAGATAGACTGTGTTAATCTAAATAAACAAGAAAATAGTTTCCATGGGGAATAACTGAAATCTGAGTAAGATAGTAACACATCAATACATGTATATATTTAATATATAGTACTTATTTATAATGTATAGGATATATTTGTCTTTAAATATGTTTATAATAATATGTAACAATTTTACATACATGCAAATAATAAAAGAACATGTGGATAAATATTACATCTACATATTTTATTCTATATTCATCAGGAGTCCCAAGGTAATAATAATTTTCTTGTTTAGAACATTTATAAAGCCAGGCATGGTTCTGCACACCTGCAATATCAGCATTTGGGAGGTAGAGGCAGGAAAAGATGTGCAATATTGGCCCTGGCTGCACAGTATAGTGAATTTAAGGCCAGGCTGTATCACACACTTTCTGAAGTTTGATAAATCACTTATGGACCACAATTGCTCAAAATTAATAGTTCATTATATTTCCAAACAAATGGATGACTTAGCTGATAGGAAGTATTTAAACTCTTATAAGGTAAACTTTTGGATTTTCATTTGATATGCAAGGACTTTAGAAGTTAGCACTGCATTTTATAACATATAAAGTTGAACAAATTGATAAATCAAAAACTCCTAGATCTCTGAGAACAGTGATATCATACAGCAAACAGATGTCTACCAAATTGGAGAGACAGACTGATGTAGACAACCCCCATGGGAAGCATGTCCAGGGTAGCAAAACCAGCACTATAGTGATAAATTACTTGAAGCTCAATGTGGACAAGTTTGAGAGTTGAAAAGTTCAAGGGTGACAGTCATATGGAGACTGACACTTTGTTTGAGTTTTAGTTCTAGAAGCTCTGTGAAGGCCTCAAAATTAGGATCAGAGAAAAATCCTCTTATATTTCTAGTGGGGAGGGGGAGAAATTCTGACACGTACATAAATAATTTTATTCTTAGTAATGTCTGCCATTAAATGTAAAGAATTTACCAGTGTCTTGCCACCAAGGGCTCTATCAGAACCTATTTTATTTGGTGAGGAAAGGAAATACTCATGTCTAGTCCCTGTAATAATTCTATATAGATCCCCTCCCCAACACTTATCCCATCATGCCTAAATGACAGAAAAACAATAAGAAAAGCTTCACAGGGAAAGAGATCCACCATGACTGATACCTAATTGTGTATGTCAAGTGTTTTCATCCCTTCTGTGTCTTATCATTGTATTATTAAAGGCAAATTTGCTACAACATATTTCATGTATTATATAGTGACTACCTTCTACAAAAAAATTCATAGCTTATCAAAAGGCAATAAATCCAATTTGAAGAAAATGAAACATTACCAAACCAGAGCAAGTTATCACAAAAATACCACATATGCTAAATTCTTGAAAACAAATTAAAACATGTATCAGTAATCTCTTTCAAAAGATAGATGCAGCAATTATTCTCCATCTCACCTTATAGTCTCTACTATACTTTGATTAGGAGACAAGACAGAACTACTGTGAGACAAAAAATATAAAATATAGGCTAGCAGTGTATGAAGAACATAATACTCTAAGGCAGAGTAGAATTATGTCAGTTATTCAACACTGATTATATATTTAAAATCAATTATTGTTACTCACATTGAAAAGACAAGAAAGAAAATTCAAATAATCATATCAAAAGATGCAGATAGAACATTTTTGCAAATTCTAACTCCTATCCATGGGGATAAATCTCAGAAAAGAATAAAGGAAGATATCTTGACATTGACAAAGATCTTTTATAAAAATTATAACTAATAAATTCACACTCATTGTTGAGAAGGTCAAAGCTTTCCTTGATAAGAGATCAGGAACAAATTAAGAATGACTCACTCACTAGAAATTTTCAACATCATACTTGAATACCTAGCTAATGTAATAAGACCGCAAGAGGAAATTAAAGGAATATTGTACAAGAAAGAAGAAATAAAATTGTCATTGCTTGTAGAGGATATTGTTGATTTTTTTTAGAAAAACATTGAAGAACTTGCCACACCCTTTAAGACTAATAAATAGCAATAGCATAATACGTTATCATACAAAACTCATTTCTCTTACATTCATTAGTAATAATCAAGTAAATATTGAAATTACAAATATATTACTATTCCCATTAACTTCCAAAAATGAAATAATTTAGCTATAAAATTAACATGATATGTGTAAAGGTATATTTTAGGAAAATTACTAAATTGCCACAAAAGATATCAAAAATAGTCAAAAAAGTAGGGTGATAGTCACATTCTTGGATAATAATAAATATTTTCTAAAATACTACTTTGTCCTAATTTTACTTGCAGTTCCAATATATTTCCAAATTAAAATTTCATCATTATTTCATGAATCTAGAGAAATATATTCTAATGGATTGAGGCAAAATAATAAGATGAACCTATTTAACATCAATGAAAAAAGGCATATATCTAATACTAACTTAATTCAGAACTTTACAGTAGTCACAATGCCATGGGATTGATAGAGGAGTGGTAAGACGGCTAGTGACTTCCTTTTTGCCATTTATTGAAAATAGATTCTTTTCTCATACACTATGTACTGATTACAATTTTCCCTCCCTCTTCTCCCCCCAGTTCCTCCCCACTTCTCCTCCCATCCAAATCCACTCTCTTTCTGTCTCTCATTAGAAAAGAACAAACTTCTAAGAGATAACAACCAAACATGACAAAATAAAATATAATAAGATGGAGAGAAGATATTAGTATCGAGGCTGGACACAGCAATCTACCAGGAAGAAGAGTCCCAAGAGCAGGCACCTACAAGTGAAGAGACCTACACTCATTCTCACAGTCGGGAATCCCATGAAAATAACAAGCTAATAGCTATTATATATATAAAAGAGAGAGAGGGAGAGAGGGAGGGAGAGAGGGAGGGATAGAGGGAGGGAGAGAGAGAGAGAAAGAGAGAGAGAGAGAGAGAACCTCATGCAGGCCCATTCAGGGTCTGTACCTGCTGCTTCAATCTCTATGAGTGAGTTCATATGTGTCTTGCTTAGCTGATTCAGGGGGCTATGTTCTCCTAGTGTTCTTCATCCATTCTTTCTTTTATACCCTTTCTGCTTCCTCTTCTGTAGGGTTCCCTGGGCTCAGAGAGGAGGGATTTGATAGAAACATCCCATTTCTGTCTGTGTGTTTCTCTGTCTGTCTCTCTCTCTCTCTCTCTCTCTGAGTGATATCTGACTGTGAGTCTCTATATCTGTTCTAATCTACTGCAAAAGGAAGCCTCTCTGATGATGACTGGATAAAGCACTGATCTGTGAGTATAGCAGGAAATCATTAGGAGTCAGACTTATTAAAGTATGGCTCACAATTCCATATGGTAATCACATAACTACATGTGGGTTCATATATTTACCAAAAGGAACAGGTTTCTGGATATATACTGACCAAAAATGAATTCAAATTTAAACACATAGTGAATCTAATATATCCCTGGAAGCACTTGTTCATGTTTCAGCACATAATTTCACCATAGACTTGGTTGTGAACATACAATGTATTTAATTTTTTAATAGCACCATTCAACACTAAGCAAACACTGTCTGAAATGCCTCTGTTCAGATTTAAGAATATTGAGTGCTAGGAGTTGCAGTACTTTTTATAGTATGCAAAATGTTTTCTACTTTTATGGAAAGATAATTATTTAATTACTAAAAACAAATATTTCAATATTTTCCTGATGTAATTCCTCAGTGTGCATTCATTAAATCAATGTATCATTGGATTGGATTTTGTCAGAATATTTATTTTTTGGAAATAATTGAGTTACTGACTTGAATTTTACTAAAAGAAATCATTGAATGCTGCAATAACCATAGATGTGCAAGTATCTACGTAGTATACCCACGAGTGGCATAACTCAGAAACACTGTAGTTCTGTTCTTAGTTGTCTGGGGAAACTCTACACTGATTTCCATTGTGGCTACATCAGTTTACATTTCTCAATGTTAATAAGGATTCCCTTTTCCTCACACCCTTATCATATATATTTTAATTGTTAGGCATATGTGTTCTTTACCTGAATGTATGTCTGTGCACCACCTGTGAACAATGCCCATGGAGGTATGTATGGAATTCTTTCTAGTAACGTTCTAGAATATTCAAAAACAACAACAATAAGGCCAAGACAAAAGGCAATAAGTTGAGTGAAGAGTCAAGTAGTGTAATGAGAGTTCAGGTTCTGGAAAATGACATCATAACCTTTTATGACTCAAATGCACCATTAGTAGAATGTGGACAACTATATTTACATAAGAGTTTTGTGGAAAGAATTAAAAGACATGCTACATATAATACTCCTAATGGAGAATCTGACACCTCAGATTCTCAGTTTATTGTTAGAGTGGTTGCTTCTAAGAATAATTAATTTTACAGTGTAGTAGCATAGACCCAGACTATCAAGGCAAATGAAATTGTTTGGGTTCATTTAATTTTTTGATGTATGGCATTGAATTAAATACATGTGTTATATAGAAATATATTTTTATAAAAGAATAACTTCTAGAGATGATTAAAATTTTGATTATAACAACCCTTTAGTTTCATAATTTAAAAATATTTTCACAAGTCTATGATTAATTTGCTCCATTTAAATTTTTATTCTCAATAATGTACAGCATTAAGTATAACTAGAATTTCATATGACATCTTGGGAATTACACTTTCAAATATTAAACTATGCAGACAAAGTTAAATTTCATAGCTGGTCAGAACCCCAAGCATATGGTTCATTATCCTTAAAAGACCTTTTAGTGAGCTATATTTTAATCATTGCACCTAATATTTTTAATATCCTCCTATGAATAGAACTTATATCAATAGTTTAGAAATGAGAGTGACATAAAATTAAATGAAACTTTTACCTATACCACTTTTCATGGGGTCATTTGCTGATTAAATTATTCCTTATGCTTACTGTTTATCTTGCTACATCAATCACTTGTGAATTTAAATTTGAGGCATTTTGATAATATAATTAGTAAGTCATCACTTGTATCTACTGAGCAATAAATTTATATTTTTATAGCACCTCAGCTATAGTGTGAACCTTTGAATAATTCATTTCTCACATTATAATGCAAACTACAAACATCCCGTAAATTGTAACTCTAACGATTCTTCAAAGGATGAAAAATAATAGCTAAGCTATGCCTTTTGTCCTGCATAGCCACAGTTGTAGTGTTCACTGTAATAAGAGGATAAAGTATCTAAATGCGATATGCAAGCTGGCTCAACAAATACAGGCACCTGCTAGCAAGCTTGGGTACCTGAGTTCAATCCCCAGAGTCCACGTAGGGAAAGTTGAGAACCAACTCCACAAAGTTGTCCTCTGACTTCTCTGACTTACACAGTGGTACTATGGCAAGCATTACCACCCACCCTTACACACACACACTAAATGAATATAAAATAAATGGTTTTTTAAAAGAATCTAAATGACTCATTTCATAGATAGATGCAAATGTTTATGAACAATACTTTCAAAACAACTTGGAAACTCAACTTACTCTACAGTTTGCTATTATCATACTTCATTTTTGTCTGTTTTCTTTTTGTCATCATTATCCTCATTTAAGCTTACTAGCTGGAAACAAAATGCCTGTATACAATTTTTTACAATTTAATGGTTTTCAGACTCAAAGATATAAAAATTTCATGGGTAGTTTTTAAAACTATGCAGTACTAAGCATCTCTCTCGGATGTTCTCATTCAGCAGGATGAGTGGCTTTAGAACTTGTACCCATATCAAGTATTCCAGTGATGCAAATGGCATTGATCTTGGGGGCCCTACTAAAAGTTCCTGCTCTAGTAAATTATTCTTTGTGCCCTTTTTGAGACACTCACCTGCCTATTTCATGTTAATCTTTCCAAAGCTATAGCCCCATTTCTTCTGTCTCACTACACACCAATCTCTGTGCATATGTTTATCCACGCATGTAACTGATCTTACACACACAGATAAATCATCAACCCCTTGTAAGATGAATTTCTAAATGGTCTTATTAATAAAAACATGGAGCAAGAAATAGGGGTGAAAAATCTGACAGAGATCAGAGGAATTAGGAACAAGCCACCAGCTAGCCTCACCTCACCAAAATTGCTGCTTCCATAGAGAGCGAAGCAAAGAGAGCGACTTCCTGTCTAAGCAGGCTTTTTTTATTTTACTAAAACATTTGATGTACAACTGCAGGAGAGATAATATACAGATATCTTGAACATAAGTACAGGTTACAAATTCTTATCCTAATAGTGAAATGTTTCACTAAAGCATGCCCAGTAATTGGGCAAAACCCAAACTTATTTTATGCTACATTCATCCTAGGGTCCTTCCTGCTAGGTAGCCTCCCTGGATCTGTGGGTTGTAGACTGATTGTCCTTTGGTTTATATCTGTCTCTTATACACATCTAGATGTGTATAAGAGACAGCTTTTGTCCTTCTGAGTCTGGGTTACCTCACTCAGGATGATATTTTCTAGTTCCATCCATTTGCCTGCAAATACCATATGGTCATTGTTTTTCTCTGCTGAGTAGTATTCCATTGTGTATATGTACTACATTTTCTTAATCCATTCTTCAGTTGACGGGCATCTAGGTTGTTTCCAGGTTCTGGCTATTATAAATAATGCTGCTATGAACATAGTTGAGCATGTATCTTTGCAGTATGAGTGAGCGTTCCTTGGGTATATACCCAAGAGTGATATAACCAGGTCTTAAGGAAGATTGATTCCCAATTCACTGATTTCCACAGTGATTGTACAAGTTTGCACTCCCACCAACAATGGAGGAGTGTTCCCCTTGCTCCACATCCTCTCCAGCATAGGCTGTCCTCAGTGTTTTTAATCATAGCCATTTTGACAGGTGTAAGGTGGTATCTCAGAGTCATTTTGATTTTAAGCAGGCTTTTTTATGCCTGTTCATTCTGGTAACTCATTTCCTCTCTCCACCAAGCTATGTCACTTCCTGTCTGTCTGCACAGACCTCCAGAACTCTATGGTTGATGCTGGGATTAAAGGCATGTGCTACCACCTTCCAGCTTGTTCTGTTCCCTAGTGTGACCTTGAACTCACAGAGAACCAGAGGGATTAAGGGCATGTGCTAATATTATATGACTTTTGTTTTTACTTCTAGCAGCTGGCTGACCTTTTTCCTCTGATCTTCAGATAAATTTTATTGGGGAACACAGATAAAATATCACCACAACCCCTCTCAATCTTTTATTTGTGTGCCAAATCAATATATCAACTGCTTGTAGTACACAGCTTGGAGATGACCCTGAACACTCATATGTAACATGGCAATGTTGGAATTCATAAGTTAACTCTCACAAAACTTATTTTAATCAAGGATCATTATATTTTCAAGAAGCAAATATTTTCATGGTATTAAGGTATTGCTCCCAAATTAGTTTTTAGTAGCCTGTGAAAATAGCAACTTTAAGTATGCAGGGTAGAAATTGAACAATACCTTGTAGAGATTTTAAAAAAGGTTATCAAAGAGAGGCAAATGAACATCACATACTCCTGGGAACAATATCCTGAGGACACAATATTAGCAATATATTCTTTAAGCGTGCCATAAACTGATGGTGAATAATACAAATCCCCTACCTTCGTAGCCTCACTTCTCCATGCTTCTTCACTTAAAGTCCACTTACCATTTCACTCATAATATTGAGGAGCTAGCATATTTTTAAGGTCTTCATTCCTCCTATATCCTTTGATTGGTTCACACTTCCTCCTATCCAGAGCACTTTAGGTTTCTTTGCCTAATGAAAATAAACTAGTTTGAGAATTAAAATTAATGTGTTTTCTGAGAAACCTTTTATTCCCGTTTCATAGATATGTTCCCTGGTTTTCACCTACTTAGACACATTTATCAAATATTTTCATAATTTTCGTTTTTCCATTCTGTGGCTTGAATTGCAGCATTTCAGGAATGTATATTCAAGCTAAATATAGAAAAATAAATAAAAATATAATAAAGTTTGATAAATTCTTATCTCCTTAGTTACTAGAAGACTGTTCATTGAGATCTAGGCTATTGAACAAATAGATATAAAAACTGATAATAAAAATTGCAAGTACCCTGTTGGAATACTTAAATCTTTGTTTTGTATTTGTTAGGGCACTAATGGAAGGAATGAGTTAATGTATTTAGTTATATATTTGATGGTCAGTTCTGCATAGAGGTAGCTTAATCTGTTTCATGTTCTTAATCTAATTTTCTATTAAAACTGCCACTTAGGAGGACTTTCAAGTTCTACTATTTAAGATAATTTATTTGTATGTGAACTATTTCATATGACTGTCTTAGACATGAACAACTAATTTGTTTACTAATCTATCCAAAGAGCAGGCAAGAATGATTCCATTCATATTTTTGCTTATATTTTTGGGAAATTGAGACAAATAATAAAAATATAACAAAATTTCATGTCTAGGTTTTATAATTAATCTTCTATTTGAGTGTTCAGCTTTTCTAAATTAATGTAAATTGACTTCATATGGAAAAAAAAACTAATAGTTTGAAATTATCAACCTTTAGCATTAGTATGGTTTTCTAAAGAACCCTAAAATTTTCCAACAGTTTTGTAAGGGAAAATTTTAGTGAATCATCATTTCATCTTTAGTTAGTTATAAAGTGAATTGATACAGAAAAGCCATGAGCAACTTATATCTACCCATAGGTTTGACAGACTTCCTAGATATAATAAAAACAGGCAGCCTTATGCCCAGTCCCTTTTACACAGGAATTAAAAAGAAAATATTTTTAGGAATGCCAAAATACAGTGTTTTGTTGCTTTGATATTTGTATATAGATACTGATAACATCATGAAAGGAAATGTATTTCTTACTTTTTACTTTTATGTAAAATTTGCTAGACATTCTTTAAATTTTTAATTATGAAATTAAATCTGTGATTGTCTGCTTAACATTCTCAATACATTGATTATTTATCCAAACCTACCTATACTGATCCAATGATGAAGAGTGATGGATAAGTTAAAACATGTTCATAAGTCAATGAAAAAAAAAACTAAGAAAATAATACAAGTGTTATACATTTCTTACTCATTTTATCATGTAGTTCATTGCTTATTTGGTCAAATAATTTNGAATTAAAAGTATAGACTATACTAGAGTATGTTTCACATTTGTAAATTTGTTCAGGGGATTTTGAAGTACATAATCAGAGGAACTACTTTAACATTTTCTTAGCAAAAGCCTAGAGAATAATTCACAATCACTAGCTCAATTTTCTTTCAGTGTTTTGTTTTAACTATGGGAATGGCTAGAAATATAATCATGGAATTGCTTCCATGGATCTTACTGCTTGAGCAGGTTATAAATAAAGTATGGCATGAATTTTTAAAAAAAAATTAGCATAAAGCTATTTTGTTTTTCATATTGTTGAACTCAGTGCTACTGAATACATCAGTGACTATTTCAGAATTATGATCCAATTGGTTCTACTTGGACCATAAACAGCTTACACATGAGCAAAAGGTAGGGTTAGGGTTAGGTTTATGGTTATGTTTAGGTTTCCGTAGTTTTTTTAGGAATGATTAGGGTTAGGATTAAGTAGAGTTTCTTGGGGAGGGTTAGGGTTAGTGTTGAGTTAGGTTTAGGGTTAAGTAGAGTTTCTTGGGGAGGGTTAGTGTTAGGTAGAGTTTCTTGTGGAGGGTTAGGTTTAGGTGGAATATCTTGGGGAGGCTTATGGTTAACTGTTATCCAATAGTATTCTTTATTTATGTTTACATAATATAATGCTACAATAAGCAATATTTACATTTGCCAACATAAATGTATGTACATATATATTCCTTTAATCACATTTCATCACCTTTTATATCAGTAATATATATTATGATATCAAATATATATATTTGTGAATATCCACCCCTAAGTTAATAAATACCACCTTCTTGGTTATGGGACTTTCTGTCTCTGTCCTTCAAATTCGTACTTCTTTTTTCATACATGCCTGCATTCCCAATGACTTTTCATCCAATAACTTTTATTATTCAGTCAACATAATTTTAATTTCTAATTTATATATATATATATATATTTATATATATATATATATTTCTTTTTGTTTTGTTATTTTTCAAGAAAGGGTTTCTCTGTGCAGCTGTCCTGGAACTCACTCTGTGGACCAGTCTGGCCTCATACTCACTGAGATACCTCTGCCTCTGCCCCAGGAGCACTGGTATTAAAGTTGTGTACAACCACCACCTGACATATCTTTCTTATCTTTTATTTGTTAAATTCCTCATTTCTTCTTTCATTTAAAAGAAATTATATATCCTCCTTTACAGAGCTGAAGACTGATTTCATGGACCATTTGCATTTCAAAAAGTTTTCTGCAAAAAATCATGACCATTACTAATAATTCGTTGTGTGATTTCTGTAGCTTGGTAGGCATAGCAAGCATCTGGTTTTACCAGCAGATATAGCATCAAACAGTACAATGTGGTGTTTTTTCTAACCATGAAGTTTGGGTAGAATGTTGAGATGCATGAGACTGTGACAGACTGTGAGGTCATAGCTGTTTCCTGGCAACCCCTGTTGGATTCTCTCTGCTCACACCAAAGACCCAAGAAGCAGGGAGCAGCTGAGATGTGGTGTTTCCTTTGGAGGAGTTAGTATCACATCTCAGTGTCCTGTACAACCTTTTTTT
>LZPO01099885.1:842515-870161 GCA_001675575.1 Neotoma lepida
TCTCTCTCTCTCTCTCTCTCTCTCTCTCTGTCTCTCTCTGTCTCTCTCTCTCTCTGTCTCTCTCTCTCTCTCCTCACCCCCATGGGTGGGTGTATTTCTGGGTCTCTGTATGCCATGGCATGGATGTGAAAATTAGGTGAAAACTTGAAAGAGTCAGTTCTCTCTGCCATTTGTGTCTCAGAAATTAAAGTCAGGTCATCTGAATTGAAGAAAAGAGACTTTAGCTGCTGAGCCATCTTGCTTGCCCCAGCATTGACATTTTTCATCAAGTAAATTGAAACGTGGCACATAATCATCCTAAAATTTAATTTGCATGACAATTCTTTTTAGATCTAGCAATATGAAATCTACAGCTTGTGGCACAGGGCTATATCATTTTGGGCAGGTGGTGGCTAAGTGTATTGTGTAAAAGATGTATTATTTACCAAGTCTGAAGTAAATAGGTTCATAATTTAATACGTCAAGATTCATACAGTTCAGAAATGTCTGCAAATTTCTGAAGTGACTTTCATTTTTGAAAGAAAACTGTCATTTTTGTAATTTATCGTGCATAAACTGAGTTTCCAAGTACACTTAGAAGATTTATATGGCACAGTTCATCAGTGAAGCTCTGCATAAATCTAGCTTAGGACTAATCCTTCAGATTTCATCTCCCACTACATCACTATATTTTTCCTTTAAATACCTGTTTCTCAAGGGTATTGTCATAACATTTTTCTTGATATTGAATGAGCTTATAATAGGTTGCATATTCTGGAAATCTGATAATTAATTTTATAAGTATAAAGAGTACAGTTTTTGCGTTGGTCTTTGGATGGGATTGTTTTACCAGTTTTGCTTCCTTAGATGTGCTCAGAAAAACTAAACTACCCTCATAGATGTGAGCATTACAGCTCAGATGGAAAGGTGTTCTGGAAGCCGTGAGCCAATGAATACCACAAAGTCACACTTCACAACAACCCTTGCACAAGAGAATTATTGGGAGGGGAAAAACCCAGGAGCGTGGCTGCCTCTGCTTGGGCCGGAAACAGCAGTAAACTGAACAGGATACAGGGCTTATGTAGAGTTTCTTGGGAAGGGGGTGAAACTTTTCAGAGTGGAGCTTTCTAGGGTGGAAATTGGTGGGATTTAATGTCCAGAGATTGGGCTTTTTACTCTGTAGGAGGGGGGTAGGGTTCAGCAGTTAGGACAGTTACAGTATTCTGTGGGTGGAACCTGGCAATTAGAGGCCCTAGGGGGAGGGGCCTGGCCACTTGTGTGGCTTGAGGGACTTACATTCTCCCCTTTTTTGTTTATCATTGATAAACAACCAGGTTATGGGAAAGGGGTTGATGTTATCATTAGACTACTTGCTGCTGAATCAGGGTGTCAAATTCCTTTGGGCAAACTTGATCTTCACCATCAGGATATAATTTAGACAATCCAAAGGGTGTAGATGAATCTTTCTTAAAAGGTCAGAGATAAGAGACTGAATTCCCCTGAGGCTACAGACACAGAGAGGTTATTGAGCCTGGGCTACATATTTGGTGGGGTTTGATGAGGCTGATAAAACTGTCACTCTACTCTGACAATAGTGAAACAAAGTGATGAGGGTCCATAAAATTCTATCAGGACTAAATAGGTGGCCCCAGTGTCCAGAAGAAGAGAGACTTATTGCCCTGATACTGTGATGTCTACCTGAGGCTCCCACTAAGAGATGTCAGTGGTCAGGTCAAGGGAGCTCGGGCCCCTTCAATTGTCCATGGCCAGATCTAGGAGGTCACCTGAAGGGCCTTCTGGGCTTGATGTCCTCACATCATGAGGTACATGAGGGCACTCAACACCTCAATGCCCTTCTTGGTGGCACCTTGAACATGGTCTGGGTGGTTTATGAGAGATCAGACAGGCCCAGACCCAGTGACCTTACTGACTGCATTTGAAAGAGGGACCTGAAGGTTTTGGGGCTTTGGGAGGCCAGGGAGCCTAGGCAGTTGCTATGGCCAGTCAAATGGCCTTCATTAGCATCATGTATTTTTTTTCAAGCCTTCTCATCTCTCCCATGGTACACCTTAAAAGGCATTGCTAAGACTTCTGCCTGTGGAGTCAAGGGTCCTTTATCTAGACATTGAAGTTTGGCTATAATAACAGGGAAACTCTGGGAGAAGTAGATCATAAGGAGTTGTTTTCCATCTGGGGGGGCTCAGGATCCAGATTGGTATATTGTAAGAAGGCCTTTGTGAGTAAGAATTGAGAAGAGTTACCATGTTTGTCCCGGATGACCTCTTGGAGTGTTTCATAACTTACCTCTTTAAGGGTGACCAGCCAGGAGGCAAGTTACAAATTGACCCCTAGGAAGGATGCCCCATGGTGTACTGTAATTTCATTCAGGGTCCTGGTCAGGGACTGCCTCAGCCCTGACTAAGTGGGCAGCCTGTTGCTGAGAAGGGAAAAAGGGAACCCAGAGAGGCTGGAGAGGAAGAAAAGTGGATTACGGCTTGTAAATGTGATTGAAAATAGTGGAAGAATCATCTGGTTTGGGCCTCACAGCTAGAGGAGTTGATTTTTCCCTGGATGGCTTATGTTATGTGGTCACTTTTATCAACATGGGAGAGAGGTCACATAGCAAAGTCCATCCTTTCCAACCCTAGCTGTCAACCACGTGGCTATCTCCCTCTCAGTGGGGTTACAGCAGCTAAGGTGGCAGCAAGCCACATGTTTCCTTTAAGATTACCTATGTATATGTTTTTAACTATCAACCCTGGTGTTATGAGTTTTAAATTAATCTTTCCTGTTACAGATTTTACAAGGTTTTAATCAGACCCAATATGCTTACAAATCTTGAAGTAAAGAAGTTTACACACTAGTTTTACAAGACTTGACATAACATTTATATCTTAGCAAAAGTTTTAGAGTTAAACCAAAGCCAAAAGATTATGAGATAAGTAGCAATAGTCCCTGTTGGGAATAGTCTGTCCCTTTATTTTCTTTTGCTCTCCTTTCTCTATCACACAGCAGGTGGCTCGCCTGATATGGGACAGAGATTTTGGAGGAAACCTTTAAACAAATATGCTTGGCTCTAGAGGAGTGGGAGCCATAACCTAACTCTAGAGCCAGATTCTAATTGAAGTGGGACAGCACAAAACAAATCTAATGCCACTCATCCCTAAAAGACACTTGAATCCCTGTAAACTGAATCCAGTAAGCTGAGAACAAAGAAGACTTAGACATAGGAAAATTGTGAGTCCTGGCAATTTTCTAATATTTCTGAAATGATAGCAATCACATTGATTATAATGTCAGTAATATTAGTTTATATTTCCTTAATATTCACTATTACCAAGAACTGAGTTATAATTTGCATACATCGTCTTATATAATCATTAAAGTATCATGTAAGATTTTCATTATCTCATTTTATAGATGGCAAATATTAATGTTGAGAGGTTACCACATTTCCTTTATAAATTATGACTTTAATGATCTCATTTCTTCATTGTCTTTAGAATAACTCTTCTGGAATGTCCACCAAGTTCTAGTTATGATAAATACCATGGATATATAATTTAATAATATGGACATGATCCCTTCCTTCAGGGAGCTTGTATTCCAGATGCAAATTTAAGTTAATCCAGATATTACATATTAATATAATACACATTTGATTAAGCTAGTGGTTGAGGCTCTAAAAGAAGAATTATGTTTAGCCTGAGAAAAGCAGAGTGTGAAAACTTTGTATAAAAGATACAATTTCATTAATGTATTCAAAATAAGGATAATAATCTAAGAAATGATCTTGTTCTGATTGCATGTTTGATGATGGGTAGAAATGTTCAATTTATGGGGTAAAATAACTTGCTCAGTTCAACTTTCATAGGCATCTCTAGTAATACTCTTTTTAAAATAAGTAACTAAAAACATTTGTGTCTTTAAAACTTTTCAGCAGCAGTCCCCAAACATGGAAACGTTTAAGGGAATGAAGCACTCTCACAGCTACATCAAGAAGTAGTCCTCATACTGTAATGGAAACACTTGTAATGTTTCAGTTTATTTCTCCCTTTTCTCTTTCCTTTGAAGGCTGTCAGGGCCATTTGTGTCAAGCAGTTTTCTTGAAACATTTTTTGTCATCCAATAATATCAGGCAGAGATTTGAGAAAATATCTCACTAACTATACACATGTCTTAAAATAATCAAATTGTGTGTTAGTTAAACTACACATTTCTATGTTAATATCTAGTGTATATTAAAATCTCAAAGCAAATTATTGAATTAAAAGAATGAGACACCATATTTGTACATTACTCAGGAAGTAGAGCTAGGAGTGTTGTCAGAAGTTTGATACCACCATGACTTAATTTGAAATTTCCAGCCGAGCCAGAGTTTCAAAGCAACACCCTGCCTACAAACAGGTTAAAATAGTTTAAAATAAATAAAAATCAAGTTTCAATTTTTGTATTTTCCTATAGATCATATCATGCAGGTTACCCAGAAAGTGAATGCTTGTTTTTCATGCCCTCTTATTGAGAAAGCAAAGACAAATAATCAGCTATGTCTAACTCAAAGAACATAACAATATTGTAATAGAAACAACAGTTACAAAACTCAAATGCCATTCTTTGTGGCATTATAATTTGGATAACTTATTGTTTAAGTCAGTAAAATATTTTCAGGACAAACTTATTTCTACAGTTTGACAAAATGAAAGGAGTAAGGGTAGAAGGGAACTGTGATAGTCCTGTAGGAATCCTCAGGTGTGCTAGGAATCTGAGTTGGGGTCTAAGAGTTTGTATTTCCAAGTCCCTATGTACTGCTGGTTATGTTGTTATTCAGGACACACTTTGTATAGCAATGCTTTTGAAGACTTTTCCGTATAAAGAAGAGTTGTTAATTTGATAGTCAGAGTCAGCTTTGAGAGACCTTCTGGCTGGGGGCAATGTGATCAAGTTGAACTCTAGGCAAATTCATTTAGGAGTAATTTATAGATTGCAGGTCAACACTGCAAGCAGAGAGAGAAGTCTGGAGGCAATTACAGTAATACAGGTGAGAGGTAATAAGGTTTCTGAACTAGGACACTGAGAGTAGAAACAGGGCGAAGATAAAATTGAGGGACATGGTAAAAGTGCAATCAATCTGAGAAAAAAGATAACAAACTAACACAAATGTAATATCGAAAGCAAATTAAACCAAATGCTGGGAAAACTAATGGGAAATCTGGCCTTTTCTGTTCATGTAGTAATTTGGAAATTTGAATTTTCATAAATTTGAATATATATGCATAAATGATATGTTCAGCTAACCCTGGGAACTGTCTGATGAAATATATCACTAAATAAAACTGTCCTGGAATGTTTTTAATCTTATTTTCTAAACCTTATGTCTAGAATGAAGCACTGGTTCAAGGATCATGTGTCCATATGGTTCCAATAAATCTCTGCCATTGTATATAGAGGTTTATCCACATTAAACAAATGTTTACAATTCATCTGCCTCCAGGTGAAAACCACTAATGTCTACATAAAAATGCATGTGATGTTTGAAGCTTATAATGTTGAGGTAACAGATATGTATTTTCACTATATGAAAATATGAACATTAAGAAAATTTCATGTAAAATGAATAAATGGATAGATGAGAAGGAATCTTTGACTTGTTAGTTGGTAGAATGTATAATTCTACATTTGGTTTCATTATTACTAGATAGATACCGATGTTATTTAGCCCAAAGTATGCAATCATTATTATGTTCTATCATGTTTCCATATCATAAGCAGCTTTCATATCACATAGTGAATTTGAAATAAAAAAGCTAAATTTTATTCATGATAAGCTAATTTTCTTAATTACTATTCTATTGCTGTGAGGAGATACCATGACCAAGGCAACTTTTAAAAAGAAGAATTTGATTGGTGACTTCCTAACAGTTTCAGATGGCTAGTCCATGATCAACATGGTGGGGGCATAGCAGTAGATATGCAGATAGACACTGTGCTGGAACAGTAGCTGAGAGCTCACATTTAATCAGCCAGTTGCAGGCAGAGAGAGAGAGAGAGAGAGACAAAGAGAGAGAGAGAGAGAGAGAGAGAGAGAGAGAGAGAGAGAGAGACTTGCTCTACTGTGGGATTTTGAAAGTTCTAAGCTCAGCCTCAGTGACACATTTCCTCCAATAAGTCTATATCTCCTAATGCTTTCTAACAGTTCCACTAACTGGGGGCTATTCTCGATTCAAAACACCACACTAATACTGTGTATTCTTTGCATTATGGTTTAATTTAAATATATATTAGATTCTGGAGCTTTTAATAACATATAAGTCTTTGGGATATAAAATTTTAAAGGTATTATTTTTACTTGTAGCTGTATATGTTTGAGTATTAGTGTGACTGTATCCTATGTATGAGCATATGCCCCTGGAGGCCTGAAGAGGGTACCAGGTTCCCTGGAGCTGGAGTTACAGGAAGTAGTGAGCAGCCTCACCTGGGTGCTGTGAACTGAACTGCTGAGTCATCTCTACAACAAAGGGCGTAAAGTCTTAAATTAACAATTAGCTCAGTATGTTCAGTATCTTTGCTCAGAAGTGTCTCATTCATATCGGTTTCTCTACCAGTACAGCTACTTGTGGTACTACACTGTTGCCAAACTTTCCAGGATAATTGCATATTGTTTTTACTAAAAAGTCACTGTTCTTTTGAGTGATTACTTTTTCAAGGTTTATAGATACAAACAAAGCCTTGGAAATTATCCATGTTAATACTTTTTTATTATTATTTTGAGGAACAGTATTAACTAAATTCTTATATTGTATAACTTATTTTGAAAAGGGTGCCTAGGTGATCAATACACAACCCAAAGGAAAAAACAGTCATGTCCATCACAGTGATTTCTCCTATCCTGCACTGCATGACTTGAAGATTTTATAGCTTGTTTTTGGCCACAAGAGAATTTGTGCTTAATGTCAAGTCTAATTCATATTTAATTACCATCATATGTTTTTAGGACCTAAAATAGAAAAGCAAAAAGGCACAACTAGTCAGCACATGGTTTCTGGGTCAAAATCCTTGAAAAAAAATCAACTTAAGGTTGCAAATATATATTTTGGCTTGATTTCAGAGATTTTCAACCACTGGTATAGTGATAAGTTTCTCTGGTCCCACCTGGTCCCGTGGACCTGCAGCCATTTATAAAATAATCATTCAGAGGCTTAATATTATTTACAAATTGTATGACTTATGGCAGACCTCTTGCTAGGTAGTTCTTATAACTTAACCCATTTTTATACATCTATGTTTTGCCACGTATTCCGTGGCTTTACCAGTCTGCTGGCATGTTGTTCCTTGGGCAGCAGGCTCATGTCTCTCCAGCCTCTGCCTTTCTCTTTCCTGTTTCTCTCCTTGGAATTCCCACCTGCCTCTAAGCTGCCTTGTCATAGGCCAAAGCAGCTTATTTATTAACCAATGGGAAGAGCATATATTCACAGAGTACAGAAAGATATCCCCCAGCACATTGGCTCTTGACTTCATTGCTTGGAGTTCTGTAGTAAGGCAGAAGCTCATGGAGCAAGGATGTATATTGGTGGGGCACCATAGCCCATGGCAGCCAGAAACAGGGCAAAAGAGAGGAAAGAGCTAGGGACAAGCTATCCTTCAAGCACATATCTCTAGTGACCATATTCTTCCAAACGGAACTTTCATCCTACAGTTCCCATTGTCATCTGATAGCACCATCAGATGAGGACCAACCTTTGAACAAATCAATCTTAGAGGAAAATTTAAGTACCAAGCATTGGCAATGTACACTCTGAAGATGAACTTTCTATACAACATGATATAACCTCAATAATTGAAGGATTGTTGTTGTTGTTATGCTAAGGACTTAACCAAGGGTTATGGGCATTCAAGATAGTTCAAGGAGAGTTTGCAAAGTTCTTTAATTAATATTGGAATAAATGAGATATTTAATATATTCTGTTTTAAATGATGCTATGATACAATATTCCATTGACTTCAGTTTTCATGTCAATACATGCCATGAAGAATCTAGAGCTTCTGGAATCACCCTTGGATCTTTAGTTTTCTGTCTTTCTACTCCCATCATGCTGCAAGAAGAAACAATCATAGCAACCATTGCAACTGCATCGCATCTTGACACTCTTCTCTTAATTGTTCCCTCAGTATTCAAACCTGTATCTTAAAACGTGTACACATGAGAGATTTTTGTTTCTCACATAATATATCCTGATTACAGCTTCCCCTCTCTCTACTCCTTACAGTTGCTCCCCACCTCCCCTTCAACTTAGAACCACTTCCTTTCTGTCTCCCATTAGAAAACAAACAGGCTTCTAAGGGATAGTAATAAAGTAAAATATAAGAGAAAGAAAAAACTAGCACATTGGAGTTGAAAAAAAAAAAACCAACAGTAGAAAAAGAGCTCAAAAGAAGGCCTAAGAGTGAGAGACCCACTCATATGCCCACTCAAGAATGCCATAAAACACTAAACTGTAAGCTATCATATATGCATAGAGGACCTGCTGCAGACACATGCAGGCACTGTACATGCTGCTTCAGTCTCTGTGAGCTCATACAGCTTTGCTCATGTTGATTTAGATGGCACTGTTTTCTTGGTTCCTCTGTCCCCTCTGGCCTTTTTATTCCAGGGCCTTTACACATGTGGGATACTCTATCTAAAAATTATTCTCTGCCAGGTTATCCTCACTTCTTTCATCCAGTTTTCTTTTATTTTTCCTGAATTTTCAGATTCAATGGCAGTTTCTTAGGAAAACTTCTCTTTACATCAAAGACTAGATTAGACCTCCATGTTTTGTATCTTTTAACACAATAGGGTCTTGATGTTAGTAATAGTCCCAGATCTTTTTGATAAATTGCATAATTAATGAATATCTATTGAATGCAAATGCTAAGACTGCATTTCCGTTATTCACAGTGGATCCTAAGAATATGGTGTCCATTTTTTTAAAGTTAATTCTCTTTCTCTCATCCACATTCTCTGTCTTCCCTTTTTCTGTCTCTACCTCCCTTCCTCTGTTCCTACCTCTCTTTTTCTCTCTCTCTCTCTCCCTTCTTTCTTTCTTTCCTTCCTATCTCCCCCCTTCCTTCCACACTCCCATTGTCTTCCATATTTCCTCTTGTTTTTTTTTTTAAACAAAGCCAAGCTGCAAGATTAAAAAGTATAGACATTGGTGATGTAGAACTTATTTTTTAAAGAAATACCTACTTTATTTAATAAGCAGAGACTAATGTGATTTAAGTTATATTTTCTACTCTACTAAGCATCATAAGATAGGTCAATCAAATTAACAGCATTGTTAAATAATGACACTTATTTTTGTACTGTTTTTCTTCCTAATCTATGGTACATACACTATCAGTCATAAATACTTAATATATGGCAAATAAGGGGCATTTCAAATTGTGATTCATCTACATTTTCAAAAATAGAGTAAAATTAACCAGACAAACAAACTAGCTTCCTGACAAACACCAAATTACATTATTAGATGTGCTGAAACAAATTTTTGTAAAAAACAGAACTTCCTTTTAATCTTTTAGTAGAAATATTCATCAAGGAATAAGGTGTTCTGCATTCAATGGATTGTCAAATGGGATTACTATTCTAAAAGGCAGTTTGCATTATGTTAATTTCTACCTGCACTTCTGTTCATTTGATTATATTAGTTCTTTACTATTAAACTCTAATGGATGTTGTAGGCATTGCTTATTTTATAATCATTGCCTCCCTATAGAAGTTACTTTACTCTCCTTTTGAGAGACCACTATATTTTAAGAAAAATTGCCATCTTTTATAATAATATAACAGCTTTCTTCATTTGCTTTATTTCTATAAATTAGGTGTTTAGAACTTCCTTACTTACAGTTAAAGCCAATATCTATGAAAAAGAAGTAGACACATTTATCACAAAAAGCAAACATTTTGAGTGAATGTGTTACAAACATAATTTTCTAATTAGTGAAAGAAGCAATTTCAAACTACCTGGTGGAATTTAATTTGATGATTCTTAAGCATAGTTTCTTAAAGGATTCATTGTTGTCTCCCTTAACTTTTAATGAAAATAGTTGCCAAACATCTCTATTATCCAGAAACTGAGTAATTAAACTGGACCATTAACCCTGATAGCTAATGTTATCAGAAGTTTCATGAACAGAAATGTACATATTTGAATGAAACATTACAGGGGAATAAAAATGTAATAAACAAAATTATATTTTGTATCTATATATGTGATTCAGAGGAAAATCAAATGTTACTTTAAATTTTTTGTTCTACAGTTTTTTTTTTTTTTTTTTTTTTAGTTATAAAAGAAACCTTGTAATTTATTCTCAGGAGTCCCACTTACGCACCCGATTGCAGCTCTTTCCATGGAAACTGAATCAAATATTATACTGAAATGTAAATTTTGTGAAGAATATAATAAAATATACAAACTGACATTACTAATAGGATAAGATTTAGAATACAATTGATTCATAAAATTATTGAGAAGTCTGATTGTTGAATAAAAATATGTGATGGATATTTGTAGGTGTATTAATATTAAAATGATGTTTTACCCTTAACATAGTCATGATGCAGGAGATCCCTCTCTATAAAATAATTCTAAAATTCAATTCATGTTCCATAAAATGTATGCCTATTTGAAAACAAGTAGCACTGATTTCCTCATACAGTGCCCCCAGAAGACATTCCTTATCTGACCAAGCAAAAGCAGATACAGCTTATGAAACTCATTATTTTTCAGAAAGACAGTGAAAGGATAGATTGTTTAGGATTGCTAAGGGAATTTGACATAGACTAGATATGAAGTGGAAGACTGGCATTTGACATGACTTACAATCATATTTTCTCTGCTTCTCCTTTGCAGTTTAGAAGTCCAATATAAGTGTGATTTCAGGTTACACAAATGCTATATGAATTGATTGGTAGTTTCTTCTACTGGAAAAATAGGAAATTTGACTAGTGAATACTCAATATGTATGTAAAAGTGATGGATATAGAGAGTTGGTTTCAATTTAAGAATCAGCATGATATTGATAGAAATGAAATAATATACATTACAAAATATTAAACAAGAGCATTTAAAAAGTTTTACCATAAAGTAGAAATGTATGAAGAGCTAGTTATGGTTAACCTCATTTTTCATTCATTTATATGTGATATGGATGGAAAACAAAACTTCCCAGGTGCTGGAGAATTGTTCTACCACTGACTAAGTTATATATAAAGCCCAGCTTAACTTTATTTAAATCTTGAACAATGTATGCATAAGTAAAATCATGTTATGACATTAAATGTATAATATTTACGTTTTATGTATTATTTCCTCTTAAGTTCTTAAAAGGAAAATGGAAATCAAATTGAAAAATTACTAACTTATAAATAAGAAATGCATAATCTAACATCTCAGTAAGAGCAAGTCATTATACTTTTGGTATTAGAGCTATGTTTTACTTTTACTTAAACTCAGATGCCTTCAGGGGAAATGTTGTAATTAAAAGTGCCCTATAGTTCTTTCCATTGTTTTAGACTTTTAAAAAATGAACTTTATTGTAAAAAAATCTTTCAAATAAATAGAAATATCACACATCAAAATTAACTAGCCTTTAGACTCTTGAGGACCAAAACAGTGACTGAATTTTAGCAAAACAGTGAGAATTTCATTCAGCAGTCGAAGGCAATGATTTGAATTTTGTTGATGTTTGTTTTCAATTGTGGAGTATTATAGCCAGTATATCAAGAATAGGGTGAAATTTACAGATTATTGACAATAAAATTAAAATGCAAGTCCGTATGAATGACCAAGCATATAATGAGCCCTTATGTTTTTACCTATAAAATGGATATTAGACTTTCTACCCTCTCAGTAATTGGTACAGGTTGTCTTGTGATTGTTTTATAAATTAGAGATCATAAATCATGCACAATATTATCTAGATAACATCATACAAAATTAAATTGTGTTGGTTTTACTGCCAGCATATGGATACTAGTAAATGTAAAAATGTAGTATCACTATATTACCCCAAATGGGGTGAAGATAAAGACAACAGACATATGATTATCAACAATTATGACATATGTCATATATAACTAGAGGTAAAATTAGTTAACATTTAGAAAATTCAGTGTGCAATCAGTTATTTATTAATCATACTAAATTACGACTGTAGACATTAGGATATAATTATCCCAAAGCAAAACTAAATATCATGTATATGTGCCTGAATGTCAGGAAAAGCGGCAAATAAATAGAATGAGAAAAGAACACTTGTTTTTCTTTCAACATAGACCTGCATAGTTTTGAATGCCTGTTAGAGGATTTTTGTGTGTAGATAAAATCAAGTCTACTTAACTGAGAGAATGTGAACTTGCTTTCAGTAATGCTTTTATTTTAAGTGTCTTACATTGTTGAAAATCATGATTCATTTGACAATAGTAACTTTGATATGTCTTAATAACACAAGGCTTTTTGAATACATAGTTTCTTTCAGCATGAGAAAACTTATTATGTATTTGTTTTCTTTCCAAAAGGTAATATTGTGTGTATGGCTTAAAGTTTTAAAATATACATATACTTTAATATTCTGTAGGTATAGGTAAATCTCACAGAGTTTGTTTGCAGTGGGAATTGTACTGTCCCAGACTACAGTCCTGACTTGAAAGTTCACTGGAAAGAGCAGTGATTTTCAAAACACAGTTCTTTGCCTAGAAGCAGCATCACCTGAAAATCTGTTAGAGACACAAACTACTGGTCCTCATATCAGAACTATTCAATAAAAAAAAAATCTTGCAGCCAGCTGTAGTTCTAATGCGTGCTGAAAAATCTATCAAGTATAAGTCAGCTGCTTGAATGCCAAATGGTAAATGTTCAGGAAGAAAAACCTTTATCGGAGAAGTCTAATGACGTCTAATGAGCAATGTGTGGCTAGGAATAGACAGACAAAAGAGTAGGGAAATTGTGAAAGCCACTGAAACCTTATTAGTATCTTGGAGGAGCCCTTACATGAGCTTCTTCAGGTTCACATTAAAGATACAAAATTGGCACATAATAGAGACGAATTGAGAGAATACAGTGAGTTTGACACGAGACTACGTACTTGATTAAATGATGATAAGCACATCATTGTCTTTTTACCCAGTTCATATCCATCATCAAGAAGAGAAGTTTTGGTCTTGCTGATAAACCCAACCAGGTAACTAGCTTGAGGCTGATTTATTTCTTTTTTATATACTCATTTCTCTGGTACAGTGGTGGCCTTCAAATTCCCATGTTCATTATAATACTCTGAGTTATATTTTTTATGCAATTTTCTACACTACCTACTCAGAGGCATCCAAGAAAAAGTCTTCATAATGGTGTGCAAGGATTGTAGGCAGAAAAAACATTTGCTCATACAAAAAGAACTGGTTTAAAATTTTAGCCCAACGTATTCTCAAGAAAATTCTCTGTTTCAGTAAGCCACAAATATAGGAAATAGTTTTGATAATTTCTCATATCACCCATATAAAGTCAATACAGTTGATCTGAAATATTTTTTACATTACTGGTGACACTAAATAGCTATCCTATCTACTTTCTAGTTATCTTCATTAGGAAAAGAATAGAAGTCTAGTACTTACTGCAGTAGATCCATTTAGGTTCATCTGTTAAAAAAAAAAAGATTCCCATTGCAGCTGGTGATTGCAAGGCAATATTCTAATCCTTTAAATTTGCTCAAACATTCTGTTGAAAAATTCACAAATTCTATTCTAAAGGCCAAATTGGTAGTGAATAAATATCCTGAAAATTTGAAATGACAAATGTGTGTATTTCTACACAGTGATAAGAAACGTAAAAGATGTCATGTAAAGGGATGATACTAATAGGGGAAAAAAGTAAATCATGAAAAATAAAAATATTTGTTGATGCAGCTCAAAGTGAACATGTTTAGCATGCACAAGATCTTGAAATCAATCTAATACAATTGACACACAATACAAAGGGAAACAAACAAAAAGAATAATAAATGTTTAGGAGATATCCATTATATTTGCAAAATTATGATTTAATAATCTTCAGTAAAGATTAATTTTATAAATGTATTAATAAACACATGAATTTATAAAAGGAAACAAGTTTGAATTCACAATTTATAGGCCTGAATGGTTCACATAGGAAAAGGAGAATGGATTCTTAATGTTAGACAAAGAATATTTTCTTTGAAGTGAAACAATTTAATTTTTTAAAGTTTATTTATTTCATTTTTTATGTTTATGAGTGTTACTCCTGCTTGCAGGTAAATGCACCATGTTCACATAGTGTCCAGAAGAGGGCACTGAATCCCTAGAATTGGAGTTATAGAAGTTACAACACCGTGTGGGTGCTGGGAACTGAACCTGGGTCCTCTGCAAGAGGAACAAGTGCTCTTAACCACTAAACCGTATGACCAGCCACTGAAGTGATATAAGTTTAGACAAAATATGTTTACAAAATATATTTGCTAAATGGTTTGGGCTTGGCTGATTAACCAATGGTATGCTGTGACTTCGAACAATGGAAGAAAATATATACCAAATTGTAACATGTTCAAATTTCATTGAAATTGCATATGATTTTAAGACTAGTTTGATTCTCTTATAAGAATATGCTGAATTATAGCACATATCAAATAAAAGCTTCTGAGTGCTTGTTAGAGATAATGATCATTTGTTCATAGAGCATTAAAAGATAATTGATGACTATTTTATTTAAGTTTTGCTATCATGTAAAGCACAAAATAGTTCAGAAGTAGATGTATAACAGACAAATATGATTTAATGATACAGAATATTACTGTTTTGGTAAAATACAGAAACAAAAGATCTTTCTCTTAAAAAAATATCTAAAAGTTGATTTATATCAGTTGTGATAAGTTCATTTACTAACCTCATTGGATAGTTAGGTACTTTTCTTGGGGGTTATTTTCATACAAGATTATGGATTTCAGCCATGGAACATGATTTAACAAGTGAAGACCAGAACCTTATATTTGCATTTCCAAAAAGATTTTAGATAATGTTGATGTGCTTGGTGTCTGTTCCAGAATCCACACTTGGAGAACACTCCTCTTCATAAGCAAAATTGAAATACCTCAAACAACCCCCCAAAAACACCTTCAAAGTAATTTATCATCTGTGCTATAGATGCTTTTATTTTGAATTTTTACCTTTAAAATGTTTACAATGAAAAACTAATGATTTCTACAAGAATAAATTAGAATGTAATTTAGGTAGATAAAACATCTATACTTAAGTGTAATAGTCATTTTGTTCATGTAAAAGGCTATGATTCTGTATGATGGACAGCCTTTCTGTTTCATAAACAGATATTAACCTGAAAAAGTCAACCCCTTCTGCTGTATTATATCCCACTACACCAAAATAATCAATTCTTCTGACCAACATGTGCCTACTGATTAATGTCACTGACATTCAAAGGGAGGGAGGGTCAACTATGATTCAAAGGAGGTTGGCAAAAGCCGGAAAAGATTCAGTTTTAGAACTCTAAAATGAGTCAACACTTTTTTCTTGGACTTGGGATAAAATGGTGTTGATCATTACTGACTCATCAGTCTTCTCAGCAGTTTTACTTCCTTTACAAATAAATTGAATACTGGCCCCAGAGATATGAGGGCTCTTTCAAGCAGTATAAATGCCCTTCTCCCTGAAAAAAAAATATGATTGTACAGGTAACCTCAATGAAGAAGAAGAACCAGGAAGAGGAGGAGGAAGAGGAGAAATAATAATAATAATAATAATAATAATAATAATAATAATAATAAAGAAGAGGATGAGGAAGAAGAAGAGATGTGAAGCAGTTCTGCTGATTGGAGGACACACACTGATGCATGTTGAATAGCTGACTATGAGACTGAGAGTAGCTTATTCTTTTTCATAGGAAAAAAAACTGGTTTTAAGTCATTTGTTTTTCTTGTATTACCAGATCATTCCATTATAAGCACAATTATAGTAAGCACTGTTAATGGATTATTTTTTTCTCATTACAATTACACTGAATTTCTCTCAAATATCTACTACTGTTCACAGCTGAATGTTTTATATTATGAAAAATTTTCACAAACTGCTGCAGTTCTTTTCAGAGCTGTGGTTAATGCTCTTTGATAGCAGTTGCTTTTTATTATGGTATTGACCATATATGTATAAATCCATTTGTGTAAACTAAAGCATTTAATTTTTTTTAAAAAAAAAATTGAATATAGCCAGGTGGTGGTGGCGCACGCCTTTAATCCCAGCACTCGGGAGGCAGAGGCAGGCAGATCATTATGAGTTCGAGGCCAGCCTGGGCTACCGAGTGAGTTCCAGGAAAGGCGCCAAAGCTACACAGTGAAACCCTGTCTCGAAAAACCAAAAAAAATAATTGAATATGAAGTATGGCTATGCTTATTTGATTTAATTTTGCTCATAAGGTCTTTCTCCCACGATCTTCATTTTATATTTTACAGTATTCATCAGAATAATGTTGCTCCAAAGTTCTGCACATCCATAGAACCTCAGCTATGTTAGGTTAGATGACAAACAGGATTTTCTATATGGTTAGGGATCTTGAGATTATTGTAGATTATCTAGATGTAGACAGTGTAGTCACAAGATCCTTATAGACTGGAGACTGGAGAGCCTGTCAGAGAAGGGACTCTAGACTTTGGTTATTAACCATTTAATAGAACACATGCTGAATTAGCAAAGACATTGATCTGCCTTTAATTTTTAATATTTAAGTAACCTTAAAATATAAGTGAATTTTTTTGGCTTAGAGTAAGGCATCCTTATTTGACTCTATGTGAAGGAGAATTATACCTCATTGCTAACAAGAACAGATTCTCAGATTTTAGCTTGCACCAGAATCACTTAAAAGTCTTTCTACAACACGAGTTTAGAAAGTTGAAGTTGGTGTCTTGGAATTTAGACTTCGAACAGATTTCAAGATGAAGCTGTTGCTTGTAACCAAGCTTTCTTTGGACCACCAGCTCTCAAATAATTACACAGAAACTTCTTATTAAATATGAAAGATTGTCCTTTTCCCAACTAGCAATTAAAACTTAAAATAACCCATTTATATTGATCTATGTTCTGTCATGTAGCTTGTTACTTCTCCTCAGTATTGTCAATCCAACCTCCTCCACATCTGCCTGATGAATCCTGAACCTCTCAGATTCTTCCTCCCAAGTTCCTCTCTCTCCCTTGGAAGTCTTACCTAGCCTTTCTGGCCTAGCTATTGGCCATTCAGCTACTTATTAAACCAATCAGAAGGTGCTGGAGGCAGATGAGGTAAAACAGACACAGCTTTATAGTGTCCATGAATATCCCACAACAGCTGTTGATCTGGAAACTATAATTCGAGAACTAGTCGACTGGGTAATACATTGGTGAAAAATAGTGATCAAAACCAGGTTTCATCCTTGAAGATGGTTATAGTGATAGTGATGGTAATGATGATGATGATGATTTTGTTAATAAATACAATCTTTTGGCCTTTAGAAGAAGTTAATAAAAACAAACAATAAGGATTGGAAAGACGGCTCAGTGGTAAAGAACACTGGCTGCTCTACCAGAGTATCTGGGTTTTATTCCCAGAACCAACATAGCAGCTCACAACTACCTGCAACTTCCGTTCCAGGTGATCTGACCCTGACACATATGCAAGCAAAAACAAAAATTCATAAAAATACATATATACAGTTTTGAAAAAATATATCAAGTAAAACACTACTCAAGATTTGATTGATCTTGTTGTATCAGGACCTTGTTTGATATTCTCACTCAATAATTCATGTTACAAAGGATAAAATAAAATAGAAAGATAGTTGTTAGTGCAATGAAAACTATTGTCTTTAAAATAGGAGCTACTGTTGCTGGAGAGATGGCTTAGTGGTTAAAAGCACTTGCTATTCTTCCAGAGGAACTGAGTTTAATTTCCAACACCCATATAATAGCTCACAAGCATTGGTAAGTACAGATCCAGGGGATCTGATGCCCTCTTCTGGCCTCCATGACCACCAGGCACACAAATACTACAGATACATGCATGCAAAATACTGATACACATAAAATCTAAAAATATATGTGAAATAGAATTTACATTGAACAACAAAGAATAATACTTTACAAGCAGCACCTTTAAAACTCTGCAAGGATGTATACAGTTAATATTTTAATATTTTAAAATTTATTTTAATTTAAAATTTTATTCTATGCATATGGGTGTTTTGCTTGCATGTACGTCTGTATGTTATGTGCATGCCTGGTACCAACAGAGATCAGAAGATGTCATTAGATCCATTGGAATTGGAGTTATAGACAGTTGTGAGCTACCATGTGGGTACTAGGAATCAAACCCAGTTCTTCTGGAAGAGCAACAAGTATTCTTAGCCACTGAGTCATCTCTCCAGAATCATATTTAAATAGTTTATCCGTTTTTATCCCATGGAGCTAGGTAATACTTAAATATAATTTATCTAGGTTTTTCAAGAAAAGAGACATTATTTTTTGTTTTTAAAAGAACAACAGGACCTTCATTAGGCTCTTTTCATTGTTTTCAAATAATATACTTCATCAATTGATCCACATTTTTCTTGTCTTTACATTGTTTAGCATTTATATTTTTTAAAAGCCTTTATATTATGTTTCTCCACATATGAATATGTGAAGGCACACATCACATGCTAAAGTGCATCTCTATTTAGAAGGGCAAGTTGTATACACAGTAAGATGAGTTCATTCCCTGAAAATATATCCATGTGTTTATGTTTCCTTCTTCAAATAACCATTATTACTTGTATATATTTTAAAATTAACTCTATGATTCTATCATTCAAACTATTATAAGAGTTAAAGGAACATGTTACTACATTGCTAATCTCTCACCTGGAAAAGGTTAGTTAAACTCTTTGCTCCCAATCTCCTCATCTCTTAATAGTAGTTGCACCATAGGATTCTGGTGAGATTAAATTATATGATACTCATAAAGATTTTAGCACATTTTTGTCTTCATGATACTCATTACTACTTTCAGCTACCTATAACTATATTTTCTCCACTTGTATTTATAATATAGTGCTTCAGATTCCATGGAGTTCAAATTGAATAAAAACATTTACTTCAAAACCATAAGTATAATTTTAATATTCTAAAATTCTGAGCATTACAGTTACTATTTTTGAAAAGTACAGATGCTATGTAGTCTCTTCTTTGTGAAACATAGCTTTTTTTCTTTTTGAGGACTTTGGTCATTCCAGACGGTATCTGTCAAGGAATGTCAAATTCAGAAAGAATTAAACATAAGCATTTATTGACTGATTCAATCATGGAATGGTTATAAAATTCTTGCTATGTTCTATGCACTCCTTTTCATGAATTTTGCGATTAAAAGTCAACATATAAACAGCATGGCACTGTGCTCTTTATATTCTAACGTATTGCTTTCTCTCAAAAATTATCTAAAATAATGGATGGTATAGATGTGTATAAGAGACAGATTCAATTTTATCCCACATTTAGTTTCTGACACAATTTTCTTTTTTAGTTATCACAATGTAAAGCAGACACACTTTATAACAATTTAGATTCCTTCTCTTCACTATTTGTAATAAGCTATTTGTCTGTAATAGTAAAATTGTGTTTGGAATAAGTAGTACATATTTATTCTTCATCTCTATTTCCTGGCATACAATACCTAAAACAGTTTGAATTATTTCTGTGTGTTAATAAGGCATCTGATAGCAAGGACTTACTTATAGATTCAGTATGGAAACTGGTTGCTGGGAGAACTAATCATGTGACTAAAATGTTGGAAATTTTCAGTCTTACATACCAAGCACTAGGGAAGGAGAAAAATCTAAAGATTAAATTGATCCCTAGTGTCCAATGATTTACTCAGTATGCCTATTGAACAAAGCCTTCATTAAAATTCACAGAGATAGGATTCATAGAGCTTTTGGGAGGCCGTGATAAAGCTCCAAGCCACTCCTCATATGCCCTGCCCCACAGATACCCTGTCAGGTTCCTCATCTGCATCTCTTGCAATATTCTTTCTAAATAATTAAACACATAAGAAGAATATTTTTCTGATCCATAATATCCATTATAGCATATAATGATATGAAAGGATTGGTGGCAATCAGGTGTATAGACTGTATGTCAGAAGTAAACATCAAAACCTGGCATGATGATTGGCATTTCATGTCTAGGGGCAAGTCTTATGGGATATTTCCCTTACTGTGTGGAGTCTGCATTAATCCCGGTGCAGTGGAATTACGCAAAGAAATTTGAGAAACTCGGTTCATATTAGAGAAGTGGTTATGTGTGCAGAAAAATTATCCTTTCTGGTCACAGAGAGAAAAGTTGCCCCTGTCTTGTGGAAACATGTGGTTTGTGAAGAGAGAGGATTAAAGGGCAGGAAATAGAAACCTGTGATTCCAATAAGTACATGTATACACATGACATGGAACACAAATTCATATGATTTTAAAATTTTTTAGTATTCATGACCCTTATTGTAAAGGTATATAGATTTTCTTCTGTGAATGGGATTCTTCCCCGTCTAACTTCTCATGTTCTGGCTTGCCCTGTGACTATACCCAGGTCTTTCACATAGACTACCTGATCTTTACTTAAGTTAATAAATAATTATTTCCTAATATAAAATGACAAAAAAAGCTTTTACAAAATTGCAACAAAAGCAAAGCAAGATATTCCTCTGAACTACAGACAAAATCAGGACAAAAGTATAATTAAAGAAATTTCATATTTATATTACACAGAGTTACATCATAGACTCGTGAAATTATACTTTTCCACATTTGTAAATGTCTAGATGGATATCCCCAAGTTACAGGAATTTTGGAACAGTGATTTGTCATGTGCAAATAGCCAGGATATTATACAAATTTTATAATCTGGGCTCTGTGAGAAGCACAATGATTAATGTTCAAAATTGGCCTTATCCTAAAATTCAGAAGTGGTAGATATTACCTTATACCAACAAGGTGATTTTGCATATATCCTAGGTTAAGGGCCTTGAAGTGAGATGTTTATTTGTGATTGTCCACATGGTCCCTGTTAAATCTCAAGGGTGGTTACCAGTGGGAGGCCAAAGGAGTAGAGTTAGGTGGTATTTAACAGAGACAAAGTGGAGCAAGACATGAAAGAAGGAATTGAGTAGCCCTTAGCTGTTGCAAAAGACAACAACAACAACAATAATAATCTCTCTTAGGGCCTCCAGATGGAATGCATATCCTTCCTACTAATTTTTGAACTCCAACTTCAGTAAAGAAGACAATAAGTTTGTGTTTGTTTTTTTTTTTAATTAAACATCTTTAGTTGATACTTTACAAAAATGGTACATGTTCAGGGAACCACATGATGTGGAGGTATACAGAAGCACTGTGTGTTATTTACTCAGACTTGTGCTGTTTTGAAATGCTAAGTTAACTGTATACCAGTGAAGCAATTAGCATAGCTAATGATATACACTAATCACTTTATGTATTTACATGTCACAACAACAATTACTTTATATAAATATTTACATGTCACAATGACCAAATTTCAGAATTCCAACTTATAAGACAACAGAAGAAACACCAAAACAAATATTTTGATATGCTCTGGGAACAGATATTCTGTCCCAATTCTCTCCCTTATCTTTATTCCTACTGCTATTTAGTGTCCAATCATCTTTCATTTGAACTGGTATTGATTCCTAGTATCCTCTCATTCTTCAAATTTTGTACTTCTTCAAGCCCTTTAATTTTGAATTATTATGCCATTTTTCTGTCATTTAAATCTGATCCTGCAATTTACTTGTTAAAACATCCCCATGTCTAAATTTCCAAAGGATAAACTGGAGATGTATGAAATTCCCCTACAATACATCCTTGCCTTTCTCGCCATCTCCTCCTTTGCTCATTCACTTCTTTCCAAACCATCTGGCCCAAACTTTTACCATTATTATGTGTCTCTACTGAACTAGAGGCCTCCTCTCACCCTTAGTCCCTTTACTTCTATTCTTGTTTTTAAGACATAGATTATTTTTAAGAATTTAGTTCAATGAAAATCTGTGATTTGCATAACTAGTTATAATTGACCATGTTTTTATTTAGGTATGCATTTCACCTTTGTCTAATTCTATTTTGAAATAAGTACCATTGTGATCATGTGTTCATAATTTGTTTTTACATGTCTAGACTACACATAGTATGTAGTCATGTGTAGACAGAAGTCATCACATTTTAGTAGAGCTTGTGTTTTCAGAAACAAATACCTTAATTCTGTTATGGTAGAAGCTTAATAAAGTCTTGATCGTAGCACAAATTCTAATTGATCTTAATAATAAAAATCTGGAGTCAGATATAGGGGTAAATGCTGAAAGATCAGAGAAACAAAAGAGCAAGCCACAGCCACCTCTTTACCTCGCCAACTCCTCGGCCTGAAAGGGGGCTGAGCTTCTGTTTCTGCCTGCCTTATAGTCGTTTCTCCACCCAGCCATACCACTTCCTGTTTCCTCTTCCCTAGTTCTAGGATTAAAGGCCTGTGCCTCTCAAGTACTGGGATCAAAGGCATGAGATCCCAAGTGCTGGGATTAAAGATGTGTGCCACCACTGCCTGGCCTCTGTGGTTAACTAGTGGCTAGCTCTGCACTCTGATCTCCAGGCAAGCTTTATTTGTTAAAGCACAAACAAAATATCACATTTGATGAATGAATTCAAGTAACCACTGCTTACCTGAACTCATATTATGACATTTAACATGTGATATACCATGATTTAAGATGTAAGAAACGATCTTTAAATAATTATTGTGAAAGAACAAATAAAATCATGTTTTAAGTCAATAAAAATTATAAAGATCGTTTTCTACTCCTAAGGTAGATCCTAAGACAAGATACTTTTATAATTTCTTGAAGGTCTAAGTATTCACAGAGTCCATTGTGGTAAGTTAAGAACCTGCAATCTCCATAATTTTAAATGATACTTTTTATTTATTTATTTATTTATTTATTTATTTATTTATTTATAATTCCTTTTTTATTAAAAGATACTCTATTCATTTTACATACCAACCACAGATTCCTTTTACCTCCCTCCTCCCTCCTCCTGTCCCCCAGCCTTCCCTCTCAACCCACGCCCCCATTCCCAGCTCCTCCAACACAAGGTCTCCCATGGAGAGTCCCCAGAGCCTGTCTCTCATACACATCTAGATGTGTATAAGAGACAGGTGTCCCACCATAGGCATTGGGCTCCAAAAAGCCAGCTCATGGACTAGGGATGGATCCTGATCCCATTGCCTGGGGGTCCCCTAAACAGTTCTAGCTAAACAACTGTCTCGAGTATCCAGAGGGCCTGTCTCTTATACACATCTAGATGTGTATAAGAGACAGCTCCTCAACACTTCAAGCTAAACAACTGTCTCGAGTATCCAGAGGGCCCAGTACAGCACCATGGGGGCTCCACAGCTCTTGGTCCACCATTCACCGTTTCCACTAGTTTGGCTGGCCTTCTCTGTACATTTTCCCATCATGATCCCAATGTCCCTTGCTCATAGAATCTCTCCTCTCTCTCATCAATTGGACTCCTAGAGCTTGGCCTGGCACCAGGCCGTGGATCTCTGCATCTGCAGATGATACTTTTTAAATGACAATGAAAAGTTATGATTTTAAAAATATATTTTTATCTGTCAATGCAATAGGGAAAGCTTTTTTGCATTTATCATTCATGAAATTACAGCATATTTTAGTGGACTGGAAACATTCTTTGGCACTTTTCGTTAGAAATAAGCATAGTGGTAAATTTTGAATGAGGCCTATATTCTTACATTTTGAGTTCTTGCAGAGAAAATTGATAGCATGTGCTCCTAAACCTATTTTATCGCTAAACTGCTATATGATTTGGGGAAATTACCCATGTTAAGCTTCCCTTCCTTTAAATATAAAATGTGATTAACCATATAGGTAATTTAAAGGATTGTCACACAAATAAAGTAATGAGCACAATGCCTTGATTGCAGTAAATGTTCAAAGAAGATGCACTAGAAATATTAAAATGAAGTCTCAATCCTCTTTGCTTTTTTGTTCAAAATACTGTGCTCTCCACTTAGGAAGTTGTCTGTAAATACTGTTCACTGCATTTGTAGCATATTATAAAAATTAATTAAATTACAAACTTTGAAGTTAGGGTGATTTACAATTTGACAGAGGAGATATGGAAAATCAACAACTGGTTCTAAGGAAGAATATGATTGCTTAGTAAAGTAAAATGTGTGACCAGTGTGAAGAAAGAGAAATTACTTTCATTACCTGGGCCCAGACATCACAGCAATAATAGCAAGAAAGGCTCTATGTGGTTACTGGGGATAAGACTAATTTTAACAGAGAAAATAAGGGAGATAAGGAAGGAGAGGTAAGGAGCATGTGAATATTTAACTAAAGCAAATAGTGTTAGTTTTAAATCACTCAAACTTCTATTACTTTCTTATTTTCATCTCCAAGTTTAACATACTGATAATAGTTATTTTCATAACAGTTTTTATTTTTTTAATTTATATTTATTTAAATATGTAGTTTTTATTCACAAAATTGGTACAGATGAATTATACAAATTCCATAAAAATGAATGATAATTGCACCTGTATTTAAAATGCTATATAAGATTGGTGCCTAGCCCAGTTGTCATCAGAGAAGCTTCACCCAGCAACTTATGAAAACAGATACAGAAACCCACAGCCAAACATTAGGCAGAGCTCAGGAAATCCTGTTGAAGAGGGGGAGTAATGATTATGGAAGCCACAGGGGCCAAGAACACCATGAGAAAACACACAGAGCTGACTAACCTGAGCTCATGGGGACTCACAGAGACTGAACTGACAACCAGGGAGCCTGCATAGGATTGACCTAGGCCCTCTGCACATAAGTTACAGTTGTGTAGCTTGGTCCTCTTGTGGGACTTCTAACAGTGGGAACAGGAGCAGTCTCTGACTCTTTTGCTGGTTTTTGGGACCCTATTCCTCATATTGGATTGCCTTGTCCAGCCTTAATATGATGGGTTGTACCTAGTTTTACTGCAACTTCATATGCCATGTTTGGTTGATATCCATGGGAGGCCTGACCTTTTCTGAGTAGAACAGGAGGGGGAGTGGGCAGGAGTCAGAGAGGTGGTGCAGGGAGGGACTGAGAGGAAAGGAGAGAAGGGAAACTGCAGTCAGGATGTAATAATAATAATAATAATAATAATAATAATAATAATAATAACAACAACAATGCTAGGTACATGTTTCAAAAGTGAAAGCCCATAAACAGTTCTGGTTTAAAAATGATATAATTTTACTCATGAGGCATCTATGTGGCCATCTTGGACAGAATGTCTGGCCCACTATGATCAGTTTTGCTGAAATCAAGTATTAGGATGCCAGAAAGGTTTAACATTATAAGTACAATCTTTGGTCCATTCTATGAAAAAGGCAAGAAACTTTACAAGGGAAAAAAATGAAATAAAGAAATTAACTTAAGTTGAAAAATCTCTGGAAAGGAAGAAAGAAAATTTCTGACATATTGACTTAGCAAAAAGGAAAGAGAAAATATGAGGAAGAAAATTTAAAAAGATAATTGTATTTATAATCTTGGTCTTATAGTAGTACCATCAAGTTACAGTGCTTACCTAGAAAAAGGAAATTTATCTCTGAACAACATATGCTAAGATTTAATGACAAGACTTTAATAAAATTATTCATTATAATTAATAAATATGGTGATATTTATTGATTATTACATGACTAGTATATTATACTATATTTTGGTGTGCATAATTAGTGAAAGATTCTAAGAATCATTTAACATATAAGGAAGCCAATGTTTAACAAACAAGCGATGGAGTTGGGATTCGAACCATGCTCCGTAAAGCAATGAAATTACCTAGTCTTTCAAGTGTTTTCAACTATAGAGTCTAGCCTGTTTGCTTCATTTTATGTAATGAAGAAAGAGTGCATATTCTTTGAAAACATTTCCTGATCTTGAAAACCTGCCTATAATTGTGACAAGTCTAAGATTTGACCTTATTTGAAAGTTGACAATATAAAATACCCAAAGTTCATGAGTACTGGCACATAACACACAGGAATATGTCAGAGAGACATGGATGTGTTACTGTAATAATTGCACAAACACCAGTCCCCACACTACAGATTTAAGGCCAGACATTAGATGTTAGCTTAATGGGTTATAAGACAGGAGAGGAATTAGATGTTAGCTTAATGGGTTATAAGACAGGAGAGGAGTCCACACATTAGAGAAGTCAAATTTCTATTGGACAGTAAGCATGCCTACACGTTGCTCCTGAAGAAGACTATTTATTCTCTAAGCTGTCTGCTATAGAAACATCTTTAAGAAGCTAATTTAGGACAAAATGTCTCTGCCTTCCAGACTTTAAAGTATATGAGTTACCCATGGACACTTCTCACCTAACATTTTTTGTACATAAATGCATTATCAGCATCACGCTGCCAGCTTATCTTACATTGTTCACTATTTCTTGTCATTATGCTATTGGATTAAACTGCTATTTAGACTCTAGTATGGTTTATTAGGAGACATTTTTAATTGTAGTATCCTAGTATTAAGTAGCATGGAATTGGAAGGATATAGATATTGGAAAGAACCATTTCCAGCTCTGAAAAAATGTGTCTAAGCTACCTTGTTGAAATGCATTTTTAATTGTATGTAAATGGTGGGGTTTTTATTTGTTTTTATTTAAACTTCTCTCATACATTACATCCTGACCACTGTTTTCCTTCCCTCCTCTCCTCTCAGTGTCCCAACCTTCGCTCTCCCCCAGATCCAGTCCTCCTCCGTTTCCCTTCAGGAAAGATGGGGCATCCTTGAGATGCCAACCAAACATGGCATAACAAGATGCAATAAGACTAGGCACAAACCCTCATATCAAGGCTAGATGGCACAACTCAGTAGGAGGAAAAGTGTCCCAATAGCAGGTAAAAGGGTCATAGACAGCTCCCTCTCCCACTGTTAGGAGTCCCAAAAGAACACCAAGGTTCACAACCATAATACATATGTAGAGGGCCTAGGTCAGTCCTACGCATGCTCCCTGGCTATAGATTCTGTTTCTGTGAGATCCTGTGAGCCCAAGTGAGTTGATTCTGTGGACCATTTTCATGTGTTATCCTTGACCCCTCTGGCTTGCACAATCCTTCCTCCTCCTCTTCTGCAGGGTTCCCTGAGCTCTGCCTAATGTTTGGCTGTGGGTCTCTGCATTTGCTCCCTTCAGTTGCTGGATGAAGCTTCTCTGATGACAGTTGGGCTAGGTACTGCTCTATCAGTATAGTGAAATATGAGGAATCCTTTCATTAACTTTCGGTTTACCAGTAGTATTTATTTCTATCCTAGGTCTCTGGTCTATCCATTATACTTTGCACTAAATTGTGCCAAATATAACGACCTAATTGTAGTTCATATTCAAGGCTCTCTGTTTATAAAGGCAAAATAAATTCCAGCATATGATGAGTCACCCAGTTTCCATCCAAATTATAACAACCTCCTTAGGAGGACATATTGCTAAAGCTTCAACTCATATGGTTGTAGTCATTTTTCTTTCAATTGTC
>LZPO01099885.1:870207-896881 GCA_001675575.1 Neotoma lepida
ACTGGCAAGATAGTACTATATTTATCTTCCTAATTTTAAAGCATTTAATTACCAATAATTACTGCCAATTTGATTTTTTCCCTACTGCACATTAAAAATTTTGAATCCCATTTTTCCATAACAATTTAAGTTGATCTGGAGGGATAGATAGTAATTAATTATCTGTAATTTCTCAAACTAAAAAATGCTAAAAATACTGAATTGAAAGAAAAATCTAATGTAGAACAAGACTAAAATGAATAAGATTGCATGAGCAAAAGAGGTATGGCAAGATGAAATTTTCATAAATATTTAAAGAGCTGTTTTGTGCTATAGTTGGGTTAAAACACACACTATTGTAATCCATATTTCATTATATCTCTCAAAGCTATTTTCCCCTTGAAATTTGAGGTTTTATTGCTTGTGAAATGTTATTACTTTGAGTGGTTTAATAAAACTATGAGCCACAAAAGACAACAATTATATAATTATGTTTTATCCCTTCAGCTTGGTCCTCTAATCCAAAACTTGAATTGTTGAGTTAACCACATTTTTCTTCTGAGTATATTAGAGATTTAGTTTTTGGTAAGCTCTTTAATTTCTCTGAGTCTCATTTACAATACCTTCTAGATAGTGATAATAATGTTTATTTTATAGTACTTATGAAGGCATTATGAACTAATTTATTAAACATACTTAAAGATTACATAGAACTCTATAAATATTAGTTTCCTTTCTTTATTCCATTTTTCTTTCACTTTTATGTTCCTTTATTACCTTAACAAATATATATTACTTCCTGTGATATAAAATTTCATAAAGGCTGTATTCTCATATGAAATAAATTTGTGCATCTTTCCAATAATTTCAGTATTTTCATTTGGAAAGTAAAGTTAGTGACTTGTTATCTGTAAATATGAAAGAGAAAGAAGGAGGGTTATGTTGCATGATTTTTGGACATTGTTTCCTGATGCTTGGCACCAACATGTCCATTTGTCCATATAAATTTATAATCTTTTTAGCATCAATGATCTCCATCCATTGTTGACAGTCCAGTATAATTCCCAGACATTATTTAAAAAAATGCTGAACATGCTGACAAAGCTTTCAGGCCACCCCATGTGAAAAAATCCCCACCTTTTACAAGACAGGAAGATGACATTCATCCAGTGACTTGGTTATACGTATTTACTTCTTGTTTTTAATATTTTAAGATTATAATATAATTACATCAGTCATTCAAACTAGACTCATGTTTAGTATCAGTTTATCTATGTTAGTACTATCAAATTTGGAAGTAAATGAATATACTTTCAATATTCTATATCATTATCCAGCTTATACAGTCTGTGAAAATGGAGAACACCAGTCCTGAAGGGATGGTTCAGTGCTAGAGCACACTTGCTGCTCCATTCCCCACACAGGGCAGTTCACAACTCTTTGTGTCTCCAGTTACAGAGGATCTAGTGTCTACTTTTGGATTCTAGGGATACACGGGCTTGGAATACATGGGTTCTAGGCACGCATGTGATACATATGTATATAAGCAAAACATGCATACTCAAAAATAAAGATGAATGAATGAATCTTTTTAAAAATGATAATGATATAATCTAGATATAAACCACACAACAAAGAAGGCATGTGGAAATGTAGAAGGTAAATTCCCTGATGAACTTTGAATTTATAGATTTTATTTTAATCCTATCACTGTTTCTCTGCTTAAAATTAGAGAAATCATATAAACAAATAATCTAAACACTGTGAGCCTCAGATTTGTCATCTCTAATCCATGTTTAATATTTGCTAATTCACATAATATTATTGGTTGAGATCAACTGGGTAAAGTGTGATACAGAATGACCAGTAGACAATTCATATTCATAAATTATTTCTATTATTACTATAATTAATAAGGCAAGATATATGTTCTTACAGACATGCAGTGTAGAGGGGTTTATATGTACATTCACAGTGTGAGGCCACTGTAACATTTCTTCTTTCTTAGTTAAGAAGTTTTTTATTCATTTTACATACCAACCACAGATCTCCCTCTTGTCCCTGTCTCTTATACACATCTAGATGTGTATAAGAGACAGCCCCTATCCCATCCTCCAAAAGGCTAAGGCCTCCCATGGGGAGTCAGCAAAGCCCTACATTCAGTTGAGACAGGACCAAGCCCCTCCACCCTGCATCAAGGTTGAGCAAGGCATTCCACCACAGGTCATAGGCTCAAAATCCTGATCCCATTGCCAGGGGCCCCTCAAACAGACCAAACTACACAACTATCTCCTGTATGCAGAGGGCCTAGTCCAGTCCTTTTAAGATTTTCAAAAGTGCTTTGTGAGCATAAAAAGGTTATGTTATACTGGGCTGCTCTATATAGTCAATCTGTCATTTTCCTTGCATTAAGTATCAAGTTGTGATGTCACAGAGATATTATATTAATATGAATTTAGGTTTATATTAAAGATTAGTTGAATTTTGTGAGGCTGAATTGACAAAAATGAGAGTGAAGCTTTTAGCACAGGTTATGGAATATACTAATCTCATTGTATTTACCCATTCATATAGTTATATATTGGAGCCATTTCTGTAAGACAGAGCTTACAAAATACTGTTCATTCCTGGAAAGCATTACAGATTCTTAGTAATTGATGCAAATATGTGTTGAACCATAATTACAAACTATAATTAGTACTGTTCTCCATAGATTAGAATGATCTTCATGAAAATGCTTTTGTCAATTAAGAACCATTTATGACTTACACTAATAGTTTCAGCATTAATTCAGAAGTCTCCCCTAATACAAGAATGGTAAATTTCATAGTAAACCTTTATAAACTTAATAATACCATATCAATTTAAAAATATTGTATCAGAATCACTTATATGCTATTCCATAAAACACTACCCTTCTCTAATTGAAGTGGATAACAGTTGACAAGCAGAAAAGAACTCTATGTACTTTACAATTAGCTTCACTGATATTCTCGGAAATGCATGCATATACACTTAACTAAGTCTCAGATCATATGCTGTATATAATTAAAAATATTTGTCATTCAATTCAAAGTGGTAATTTGACCTATTTACCAGAGTACATATATATACAAGTTGCTATTGATCATTGTCAATGCTACTGATAATTTTGAAAATCTGTAAAATTCAAAACAGAGCATCTTATCATCATAATGAAACTCTTTTGTCAAGAATTATTTTAGTAAACTAAATTGTCAATTTCTGCAACAGCAGCAGCCTACCTCTGCAGCCAAAGCAGTTACATAGTTACATCATCAGCTGTTGCCAGGTGCCTCTCCACCTTCAGCTGTGCATATGCACCCTTCCTTTAAAAGTGCCTGCCAGGCAGAGCTTGCTCTCTCTCTTTGCCTCTTTATCTCTCTTGTCTCTCATCTCTCTTGTCTCTTACTCCTCTCTTTGTCTCTTCTTTCCTCTTTTGACTCTTCTTCCTTTTCTCTCTTACTTCTCTTGTCTGTCTGCCTCTCTTGTCTGTCTGCCTCTCTCAAGTCCCCACTCCAAGAGGGCCTTTCACGCCCCCTCCCTCAATAAACCTCTTGCAACTAATTGTAGCCTGTGGCATGTGTGCTTAGTGACATACCTTGGCAGGGCTTGCCAAAAGGTACCCACTTCGCCTTTCTTTTTCATTTATGATTTCATAAATTACACGTCTTTATTTACATATGTTGTCATTGAACAAAGTTAAATATACTTACTGTACTATTTATATAGCTAAATTTGGCTTATAATAATAACTAAGGTAATGATTTGATTATATCATTTAATAAACACCATGAATATGACATATTAATAAAAAACCTTCTTATCTACTTGTCTTTTGAAAGTTTGAGGCTATGACTCCTCAGGTTCTCTGAGAATTTTTATGAATATCTTAAGAACTTTTGAATCACGTTCAGAAGGCAAAATGCTTCTCTCAGTAATGAATAAGTCTAAAAGTAATCAAAACTTTAAACCTATTCTAAAGAACTGATCCCCTTCTCCATATGTCCCTCCCAGCCTGATCCAGAGACAAACTGAAAATTTAGTCAAGATGTAGTTTGAATTTTTATTTCTCTCCTTGCCCTGTACTTTGACACCCATCTCTGCATACATCTAACTTGATTTTGGATTCCTCATGACCAGAGGGCAAGGAATGAAAAGAAATAAAAGAAGTGATAAATTACTTGTTTGACTCATTTTGTGGTGATGGTTTCTAGGGCCTTTTAGAAACAGTATATATTTACTCCACAGTCAAATATTTAACCTGTTATTTACTTCACTGGAATAAGGTATCTCCATTTTAGCTCCCTGGGGCTTCTCTCTTGGTCTTCTGCATTTGGAAGGTCTTCTTTCATTGTTCTGCAAATATCTGTGGCCCTCCTACAGACTGCCCTTTGTCAGGACCTCCAGGATTTTCCCCTTGCATTTGTATCCAATACTGATGGATGTAGGATCTGTTCCATTCATAGTCCAACATTCATAATCAGCACCAATAGAACACTGAACTTCCTTTGCTTGGAATTCTGATCCATTCAGCTGTCTATCACGCATCAGTTTATGATTTTTCTCCAAAAACAGGAAGGTAAAGATTGTCTCCTGCCTTTGAATGAAAAGCAAGCATTCCCCACTCCTCTACAAAGTACAAAATGCAGAGGCTCCTGAAACAGAAAAGGCTGTTTCTCTACCTCCAGACTTTGTCATGCTCCCATGAGGGAGTGTAAACAAGATGGATACAATGTATCCTGCTTTTCAACTGGAATATAAAATTTAGATCTCTATATAATTTTTAATATGTAGCTAATTCTAAAAATAATATATAGCTTACATTTTGATGGACCAAAAGTACACTGCTAAAGACTACAAAAAAGTTTAAAATCTAAAGTATTTCTCTGAATTGAGAAATAATTATATCATCAGCATTAAAAACTATTTTAAGATTTTTTTTATTTTAAATAGTAACTAGATGCAGCCCAAAGCCATTTTTTTCTGTTTTTTGTTAGTGATATGTAATTCCACAAAACTCATTGACAATACGTATTCTAAATTCAATCTTTGTCCTTCACTGTTAAAAAACCCTTCTTGTATGTAACATGTGCATATGAATATATTATGACAGTTTCTGAATTTATCTGTCTTTATTTTTTCTCACAAGGTTACATGTTAGTACAAATGTTATTACAGAATATTAGCCTAGAAAAGTTAATACGTTAAATCAATATAATCTAAACAATAGTTAGTTAGATATAAAATATGCAACTTAACATAATGTAGCCAAAATAAGAGTTGAGTGTTTCTTTGTAATTTATTTTAATGTAATTATTCTTGCTATGTGAGTTTCATATTGATTATCTGATTTTCTGTTTTGAATTGTCAGTGGTGTTCATACTGATTAGGAGAAACTTACATGAATATTGAACATTGATTTTCACTAGCACTTCCCAATTTTTCTAAAAATTACTAAAGTTTAAATTTTAAATGTTCTTTTGACAAAAATTCTCAACACTGACATTATCATATTTTCAAATAACATTTTCTGTTCTTTAGTTTATAAAGTTATGTTTCTCAATAGAAGCTACAGCAGAAACTAGAGAATAAATTAAGTCCATTTGAAATTCTGGCAGAAGAATATGTACCTTTTATATATGTCCTGACTCTAAGGGTTTAATTGCTCTTTTATGGAAACATAAAGCAATAAAAGGGTAGAATTCATCTATAAATTCAATGTAGTAACAAAGTCTAAAAAGTGTCAAGGGAAGAAATACAACTGTGATAATACAATTAAACATTTATGTATTGATTGGGTGTTACACGAGACTGTAACTATAAGACCATATAGAATTATACACACATAAGGAAATTATATAGAATCTGTATTCTGTACCAATAGCAATTTTCTTATTTTGAGACTAAGCTGAAGTTATACAAGTTGTTATCTTTGAGAAAACTAGGTGAAGGATATAAAAGACCTTTCTGTACTATTTTTGCAGCTTCTTGTGAGTCCATAATTATTTCAAAAGAGAAAATTATAAAAAATAACCTTTTGACTGCTTTTCAGTTTTCTCACTTAATCAAATTCATAAGTTTTTCACTTTAAAACACCCATTTCCAATAAAAGTGCTCAAAATTAAAGAATGACCTGGGGCCCATGGCATATTATTAATGTCGAATGTGCTAAAATATATTTAAACAAACATTTTGGAAAATGTTGAATTACAATATCTTGCATAATATTATAAATGAAATGTTACTGTAGATAAGTAGAAAAATTGTTATTACTATCTTAAAACCAGGTATGTTCATGGAAATGTTTCCTGTCTACATGGATTTCATTTATGTTGAAACCATCCTTATGAAAGACCAGTGCCTCCTTTTTCACAGATTTTAAATCATCTTATTAAGAGAAGAACATTTTATAATTTAACATAAAAGACAAGTCCAATAACAATGAGTTACATAATGCAAGTGGGATCATGAGATCCAAATTTATTCATGCATTCATTTACAAATATCTAACCATTTACAATTCTACTTGTAATACTTTTAAGAAAAACATTATTAACCTCTTTTCTCCAAGGAATTCAGTTCCTATTCTAGGAAGATGAAGAAGTAAACATATATATTTCAGCAAAATCTTTTGAAACGTCATCTGTTTAAAAAGTTATTTTAAAAGACATTGATAGGTAATTAAATAAGAAGAGACTTGGATATAAAATTATGGCAATCATATTTAATAATAGAAACTATAAATGAAATATTAACATCATTTTCAGTATTTAGAGGATTTGCAAGAGTACAATCTATGTCTGTCTTCTTTGCCCATATGTCTCGCGGTTCTTTGCCAGAAAAGATGTTCCCTATATATCACTTGAATATATTATCATAAATTTTTGAGCACTACTCCCGTAGAAATGGCCAGTTAGCTTTGGAGATCAAGGCACACAGTCCCCTTATTTTATAGTTAAGAAAGTTAATTTGGAATTAACTTATCCTAGGCCTCACAATCAATAAGCACAAAGAACAGATTTTAACATTGGTCTTCTGATTCCATATGTGGGACACTTTTAAGAAGATAAGAATTATTTAAGAATATGGCTTTAAATGATTGTACATAAAACTATCAATTATACTATCCCAGTGTCCTATCAATATGATTTTCATGTATATTTGTCATCAGGACATGTTTACCAGAAAGTAAAGACAATTATACACTCAAGAATGAAACTTCAATTTCAATCTCAGTTCTGAACTATGAAGTAAAAGTGAGACACTTCTACATATGATTATAGAACAACAGAAAATGTGGTCCATGTCATGAAACAATGGTTATGGAAAACCATAGAATGATCAATGATACATGTCTTCCGAGATACCCAAAGGTTTTCAAAACAGTGTGGCTTTTGTTCTAAGACTTGAGTTAGAAGTGTTATGGTAATGGAACCAAGGGTATGCTTGGGGAAAATAGTCTTCAGTATAATATTCTAAATACACAGATGTCATCAAATATTTTTGTTCCTTTAGCTAATTTTAGATCTAAGTCTCTGAAAATTTAGAAATTGACTTTCTAAAACTTTTCAACAAACTCCCAACAAGATTTCCTTCAAAAGGAAGATACTAAAAATGTAGAGATTTGTCCCATGTCATTATCATATTTTGAGAAGTTTCTAGATCAATAGATTAATTATTTTCAAAGGTGCTTCAGTTTCAATCTGTACAAAACTTTTCCATATACAAAAATGAAGCATGTATGTCCATCTTGAACTTTGAAGATAATAGAGCTAAAAGAGAGGAAAGGAAAATGTATATTGAATGTACCTTTCTAGAGAATATTTTTCCTAAGCAATAAAGAATTATAACGGATTTTAGCCAATTCAGCAATCCAGTACTATTTCAAAGAAATACACACTGATATTTGTTCTGTGGTTTTTCTTTCTAAATTTGAGTTGAATGAAGGACACCTATGCCAGAACATGAAGATTACATTTTTATTCATCAAAAAAAATCTTTATAGATCATGTTTGATCTTATCAATACCAATGCTTTCAGTTTATAGGTCTGAGAGCAGCATGGAGACGTCTATGGTATATTATCATCTCTTAGCAGTGACCTGTTGAGATCCTCTCTTTAACCCGTAATTATTGCTTTGTCCATATGACCTGGCATCAGACTCAGCACTCTAGTGAGCAGAATAATGTTCTGCATCACCTCCCACATTAAATAGGATTCTCCAGGGAATTCTTTCTTGACGGAGCCATAAGTCATTATTCAGGTCTGGTCACTTTCTTGTCACTGGGACAGTGAGTGCAAATACCACAAATGTCAAGTTCTGACTTCTGAACAAGATAATTCCGCACCAGAAGCTGTAGTACTATGCTCTACCTGGCCTCTTAACTAGCATTTTCTTGATCATCAAAACAGAGTCCTAGATAATAATGTTGATGTACTCATTTCAAACTTCAGTTTTCTCGTTGAGACATATTTTTAGTCTTAGAGGTTAGCACCACAATATTCCACCATTCTATAACCCTTTAGAATTTTTAGCACTTCAAGTAATGATATACAAAGTTATGACATTTGCCTTTTAGAAAACTTAAATTCTTCAAAGTGAGCTTTTCTGCTTGAGTTATGCATTATACTTTCTTTTTTAAATAAAATTGAACAAAAAAGTCTGAAACTTGCCTTAAAATTATGGTTTTGTTATCTACTTACTAATGTAAATTCCACAGAAACCAGCATTTGATCACAAGCAAGGTTTGATTCATAAATAACAAAATATGGGCTGGAAATTATTCATAGACTTTCACATGTCTGATTCCTTGTGATGATATACGAATATCTGAGGAAAAGGAATCCGTAGTTGTAACTTCATACTACCAAGGTGAAATTCTAAATACAGTTATCAGGACACACTATAACGGAAACCAGCCTGACATAATTATTGCTAATTTACTATGCAAAGACTCTACAATCTCTACCTATACTGATGTCTTCTGCATACTCAGTAACTCTTCTTAGAAAAGGTGTTGCTTTTTATTACATATTATGTATCATACAGTAGATAAATGAAACTCTAGTCTTAAACAATTTAGAGCATGTAAATTATGTTTATGAGTTATCAGAATTTTAATTTCCTTTTATAATTTTTTTCTTTTATTGAAAATAGAATATTTTCTCATAGAATATGTCCTGGTTATAGTTTTCCCTCACTGTACTCCTTCCTCTCAATTCCTCCCCACCTCCCCTCCCCTCTATCCACTCCTTTTCTGTCTCTCATTGGAAAAGAACAGGCTTCTAAGAAGTAGCAACCAAATATGACAAAGTAAAATACAATAAGATGAAACAAAACCTGTCATGTTGGAGCTGGACATGCCAACGTAATAGGAAGAAGAGTCCCAAGAGCAAACACAAGAGTTAAAAACCCACTCATTCTAATAGTCAGGAGTCCCATAAAAATAATAAGTTGAAAGCTATAATGCAGTCAGTGGACCTGGCTCAGATCCATGTAGGCCCTGTGCTTACTGCTTTAGTCTGTGAGTTTGTATGAGACTTGCTCAGTTGATTCAGGGGGTCTTGTTCTCCTGGTGTACTCCATTCCCCTGTGACTCTTAAAATCTTTTCACCTCCTCTTCTGAGAGATTCTATGAGCTCTGAAGGGGGGTATTTGATGGAGATCTCCAATTCAGACTCTCTCTTGCATAATGTCTGATTGTAAGTTTCTGCATCTATTCCCATCTGCAGCCAGACGAAGCCTCTCTAGTAATGACTGGATAAGGCACTGATCTATCAGTCTATCTATCAGAATATCATTAAGAATCATTTTATTGATTTAGAGTATTACTCAACTTTAAAAATAATGATACCATGACATTTTCCGGCAAATGGAAAATTTCGGCAAATGGATGGATCTAGAAAAACATTATCCTGAGTGAGGTAACCTAGACCCATAAAAATAAAATAGCCAGGTCCACTGACTATGCATTATAGCTTTCAACTTATTATTTTTATGGGACTCCTGACTGTTAGAATGAGTGGGTTTTTAACTCTTGTGTTTCCACTTATAAGAGGATATTAACCATTAAATAAATGATAACCTACATAGACTCAGAGAGGTGAGGTAAAGAGGAGAGATCTAGTGGGATACAGGGATATCCCTGGGAGGGGGAAATAGAATAGATTTTTGCGGCAGACTGGGGGCAAGTGGAGGCTGGAGCAGAGGTTTGGGTGGGGAGGGAGATGGGGTAGAGGGAGTGAGTGAAGGGCAAAATGATTGGAATTGGAGAGGCATTTTGAGGGTGATGTGCAAACCTAGTACAGTGGAAACTTCATGGAATCTATGAAGGTAATCCTAACAAGGACTCCTAGTAAACGGAGATACGGAGTCTCAACTGGCATCTCTCGTAGCCAGGAAATGCTTTCTGTGGAGGGACTGACTATGTTGCATTCAAGTAAGTTGTTGGCCAAAGAGGGTCCTATGAAAATCCACAAACCCCAAGCTAACTCTAAGACAAGAAGTTCCTCTCCACAAACTGGCAGTGGGGCCCATTGCTGCGGACAACACGTACATATCTCACGGAACATGGAGAAGTCGAGCTGGTGCCTACATAGAGCCTTATGCCTATGTGTTAGTCTCTTGTGCACGAAGATATTCTGCAGGCTACCAAAAGAGAAATGTGGACACCAATCCAGCCACAAACCTTTGACCTACAATCTCTCTTGCCTGCAAAATATGCTAGGGCAATTGTGCCACAGAAATTTTGGCAGTGGCCAACCAGTGTCTGATTTGACCTAAGGCCCACTTCATGAGAAGTAACTCACAATTGACACTGCTTGGGGAACCAAGAACTAGAGAAAAGATAGCCCAGAGACCTAGGGTAAAACCAAACACTACTAATCAAAAAAGAAATAAAGTAAGAAAAAAAAGAAAAGAAAGGAAAAATAAAAACAATTGAACAATTTTAGTTTTTTTAATTCCTTAAAAGCATATTTCAATGATAACTCTTAAAAAGGCTGTTTCTTCTGTTCTGTGTACCTGTGAACTTTCACCTTTCTCAGGGACATGATAGTCCTACAAATTATGGAGTAATTTTCTAGAAACCTGAGGAAGATTGTAAAGACAGGTTTCACAAGCAATTTATAAGAAATCAGGAGCTAAGAACAGAATATGATGACTATGTCTATGAGCTTTCAGTGTGGATAAGTGATTTTTAAAAATAATATGGAAACTCTTCTCTGACACTGTGACATCATTTAAGTGCAAACAGGGCACGATGAGTTAGCATGTAAAGTGCTAGTGCTATAAGGAAAATATATTAATATTTAACTTTAAACAAATTCACTTTGTGGCTGGAGAGATTGCACAGTGGATAAAGGCACTTGTTGTTTTTCCAAAAGACATGACTTCAATTCCTAACATTACACATGATAGCTTTTAACCATCCCTAGCTCCAGTTCCAGAGAATTTGGAGCTTTTCTCTGGCCTCCATGAAAACCAGACATGTATGTGGTACACAGAAATACATGTAGGCAAAACATTCACGCATATAAAATAAAAATAAATAAATATTTTTAAAAAGGAATACAGATTACTGTATGTGTAAGTATATCACCTGGGTCAGCATTTCTCAGCATAACCAATACTCTCAAAATAATCTGATAAACATTTTTTTATTGAAAATAGATTCTTCTCTATGTTCAGTGAGCTATGTGGATCCTGTTGTCGGTAATGGGGTCCCACTGTCAATTTTCAGAAAGCAACCCTCTATCCTAGCACCAGCCTGCATTTTTAATTAAAATAGAATTACGTCACTTCCTCCCTCCCTTTTCCTCTTTTCATCCTCTCCTATGTCCCCTACCTCAAGCTCCACCAATGTCACCCCCACTCTCAAAGTGATAACCTCTTTTTCCTTGGTTATTATTGTTACACACACATATACACACATTCATACAAATATAAGTACAACCTGCTGATTCTATTTTTGTTGTTTGTGTGCATATGGTTTCAGGGTTTGCCACTTTGTATTGGATAACCAGTCAAGGAGCTCATTCATGGGAGAGGCTAATGCTTCCTCTCTCAGCAGATTTAGTTGCCTGTAGGTAGTTCTTTGTCTAGGAGTTGAAAACTGAGATTCTTCCCCTTGCATGTTAGCATTATTATGTTTGTTGATGTTATCATTGGTCAGGTCATGTTTATGAAGCCATTTATAAGAAAGACAGTCTCACAGCCGACTACTGGGTATTTTGGCTCTTACAAACTTTCAACCTCTTCCCTAATGGCCCCTTAACTAAAGATGCAGGAATTGTGCTACTGATGTATCCACTGGGGGCTGGGCTCCTCATAATCCTTTGATTTCTGTATTGTGTCCAGTTAATAGTACAATTATTTTGATTATAAGTGTGTAAACATTAAATGTACATGAAATAACACACAAAAATACAATGAAGTGCTAACTTATTTTCCTTGAATAATTTATTTTTGTAATATAGTCTCTATTTCTTAATATTCTTTGATATATAGTTACATTTTCAAATAAAACAAGAATTAATAATATTTCTGAATGGAATTTTTTATGGATTATGAGTTATTATCTCTCAAAATATGTGAAGAAGGAGGAATAATATGAAAACAATGGACAGTAATTTTAGCTACATTTAGGAAATGTTTTTCAGAGGTCTTGATACTTAATATCGCCTCCCTTCAACTGAGTACTTAGCAGTTTCAGCTCAGAAAAGTGACGAAGCAGTAAAACTTGAAACTATAGAATGATCATTCATCCTAATGATATGTTATTTGGCATCTTTGAATATATGAGTATTGCAAATGGTTCATCTGAAATTTAAACAAGTTATTTTTTTTTCAATTCAAATTCACATTTGAAAAGCAGAGAGGAAACTGTCACAGTAGAACGTGCGCAGATACTAAAGTGATGTACCATTTCTCCCCAGTAAAATATTATCTTATCACAAATTCAGGATGTGTTTAAGATTGACATTTTAATAGCAAAACTAGCCAGGATATAACAATTAGAGATACAATAACTGTATTTTCTATACTATGGTATTTAATCCATGTTAATATTTAAGGCATATTTATAATATTAATATTACCATACAACAAGGCAATTATACTGCATATTACAGGGTACATAGGTATGTTTATTATATAACACATAGAGATGGTTCATTAACATTTGTTCGCTACTTTATGATGTTTGGTACTTGATTTGGGGCAGCAAATATGAAGATAACACCCTTTTCCATGATAGTTTCCAGTCACTAAAATAAAGTTATATCTTGAATCTTATATATTATCACTACTTAGAATATTATGGCATTTATCATATGCCCCATTAACTACTTTACAGTATAACTAAGCATATTTTATCTTAGTTTTTCTTATAATAAATTTGTATTCACTTTATATTTTATGAGGGCCATTTGATTTTTAGTATTATTTTTAAATTTCTAAGATAAAGTTAATTAGAGGAGCTTATCCTTTCCATACAGTCACTTGTGTGTATATTTGCTAGAACTGTGGCTTTTTCTAAGGTCCTTATTAGTATATACATTCTTATAAAACAATAATAGATTGCTTATTTTTAAATCTAAAAGCAAATTATGTTGTGAGGTACAAGAATGTGTATTGTTTTTAAACATTTTATAGAGAAATCATTCTGAAGAAGCTTCCATACTAGTAATGTGTGGCCAAAGTACACAATGCATATGCCTAAGACATGGAACTATTGGCACCATAGTCCTGTTAACATTTTCTTTATCCATGAGGTTAAATTTGTTTCAAACTGTTTTGACTTTCATCATAGTCGTTATTAATTTCCACTTTTCAAAATTTCTAGGTTGAAGTATGACTGCTTAAACATCCCTATCTCTATAAAACAAACAAAACAAAAATGCAAAAACAGACGTGGTAAAAATGGTGAGAAATTTGGTTCAGATCATGTCAGTAGCTGAGAGAGATTTAATAGTAGGACTGAGTTAAGCTCTTCTGGGGAAAAAAAGATTTATAGAGTTTTGGATGCCAAGGAACACTAAAATACCTATACTGTAATAAGACATTTGGGGGTGGGAATGACATATGTTTAAGGTGAGTAGGCCATCTGTATGGCTAACTGTCTGTTTTCAAAGTTAGGCCTCTATCATTCCCAAGGGACTGGAAGACAGAAACATTATCATTCCTGTGATCATTGTACATTAATAGAATGGCTTTCCTGTCCTAAAGAATGACAGACATTCCTAAAAGAGACACAAAACAAATCTACAATCACAACTTTCCTATAGCAAATTCATCTAAGAAAGGGAAGAACTTGTTGGACCAAGCCTTAAACTCTTTTAACAGTGCTGAGCATCCTCAGGAACATAGGATTCTCATCCTGAGTATATGCCTCTTGAGTTACTAGAAAGTCTGTTACTGTTAACATAGTCTGTTACTGTTAACATAGGATTCTCATCCTGAGTATATGCCTCTTGAGTTACTAGAAAGTCTGTTACTATTAACATAGTCTGTAATTGTTGGAGGTGTAAAGATTTTTGTGCATAACAAGTTTCATTTCCTAGAAGCCAAAGCTGGAAATTAGAGATGTCAGAAGACCTTGACTAAAGTTAGTCAAGGAGACTTTGTTACACCCCCACACCTACATCTTAGGAAAATTGTCAACAAACAATGGCTTACATTTATGAATATAAGTTTGGAAATGTTTTGCTTTCTTCAACCTATACTTGCAATCAATACATTCAAAATCAAGATAACATATGAATGAATGGTGAAACATTTGATTCTATAAATTTTGTGAGGTTCTCCCAAGTGTATGCATTTATACCTTAATTCTGGTCTCAGACATTGGTGTTAGATAATGATTAATCAGATTCACTTTGTATAATAGGTAGTAGATTTTGACATCCCTAATCTCAAAATTTTACTCTATCTTTTAACATGTATATGACCTTATGAAATCAATTAAATGGCTCAAGTTTCAGTTTCCTCATTAAATAAAACAGACGTCTTAGGTATAACTGCTGTGCAAAGTTATAGTGAGAATTAAGTGATCCAATTACTAGGCACAATGCCTGGTAAGAGGTAAAGACAATTAGATATTTCTAAAATTGAATGAGTACAGGCAGAAAAAGTAATTCACTAATCCATATACTTATATGAAAACCACTAACAATAAGACCTTTCAGTTTTTTATTTGAGTCTTTATTATTTCTCTATATACTTGATCTTAGCCTATTTTATTTGTTTCATCTATGTAAGAGATAATTATATGAAAACATGTCATATTTAATATATCATATTAAAAAGCAAATCATTCCTGAGTTAAATGAGAAGTCTGTTGCCTGGATGGCATAGAGCTCTATCTTTCTTAATTCTCAGGAGTAGTTTGAGGAAATGCATGTTTGGAGATATTTCCTATAACTGGTAATCTCACCAACAATCCTCTTATGTTGTACAAGACTCAGGACATTTCTATTTTTCTGTTAGCGTGAACAGTGCCAAGAAATGTAGCTAAGTCACCTGAAACATTGGGAATCTTTTGTTTATGTATAGATTGAAATTTTTTAACTTTTGAGTGAATATAGAATTTAAAAGAATAATGTATTTAAGAGGGCTAATCTTATGAGTCAGAACAATTGATTGCATGCAATTCTAAACTCTTTGTCAAGTGATATTAGATTTGCCTAATATCCAACTACAATGATTTCACTTCATTTCTAGAGAAATAATAATTGTAGTAATTATAATAATTCATTGGAGTAAAATAAAAATGGATCAATTTTTCAAGGATTATATCATAGTTTTACAAAAGTATTCTGAGCTAAATGGAACACTTTCTTTTAAAAAAAGTAATATCATGCATAAGTGTTTGTGTGTGTGCACACACATGTGTGCATGCATAAATATATGTGTGTGCATTTTAGCTTCTGTTATTTTGAAAAAATAAATCTGTTCATTTCAAGATGGGTAATATAAATAAGTAAACAAATAATTAAAGTTAGAATAAATAATTACTGGAAAATTATGGTAAAATTCCAAGTTAATTAATGATGAATGTAAGTTATAAGATTATAAAAACCTTGTTCCAGTTAGCCCAAAATACTTTTTTGCTCAAAATATAATCATAAATATTTCATTTATGGAATGGAAAATGACTTTTCTTAAACTGATAAAATTCTTTGTGTCCCCTACATGTCACTCAATAGATGAGAAATGTGATTTCATGGAGTTTGGCTTGGTTGTATTTTGTTTTAAAAGAAGGAATAATACAGATTTGATATTCATTTTTTTTCTGGAACTAGAGATTTCTATGTTCTTTACTTTTTCCTAAATCTAGGAAAGAAGACTAGTATTTGTACTTTTTGTTAGTGGCCATGAGGAGATCATTGTTTCCATATTATAATGTCTAACTTTGTGGCCAGAAATATTAATGCCTTATTAATATCCATCAATAAGCGACAATGCAGTGGTAGGAGAGCCTATTCTCCTACCTCCTAATCAAGACTCATGTTATTATTTTGATCTCAAGTTCAGCAGTGAGTACATGTAAAAGACATTATTCACTTCACATTTTGTTAGTTATTCTATGTTTCTATTTATGATCCCATTTATTCTATTTATTTGCATGCCTTCTTTATCTCTTCTCTCTGGTACAAACATTGTATTTACATTATATCCTTTTCTTAGAAGCTGTTAAAAATAGTTTATAAATAAATAAATAAGTTTTTAAAAGGAACACATTTTTAAAGTTTTGAGTGAAATCTCTTTGAAATGTTAATGGTTTTCTTTTGTGAATTATGATGTGTGGAAAATCAGTTTTGATAAACATTTCAGTTTTTTTTTCTTTTTTATTAATCACAATTTTTATGGTCAGTCTTTATTGTTAGTAGTACATCTATTCTGTCTTTTATCTTCATGTGCACATTTAACTTCTGTGAGAATAAGAAAAGCTAATTTTAAGCAACTTATTTCCTTGCTTGGAATGGCCCTCATATTTGCTTTTTAATAGAAACAAACTATACATCTGTATACATCTGAAACCAGAAGAGTCACGGTTGTGCATCTAGCTTTCTTGTTCAATGGATGCACCTGTTACTTTCAACTCCCACTATTATAAATACTGTAAGGAATAGCCTACTATATGTCTTATAGGCCTGTGTGAAAATTTCTCTGGGACAAATGCCAATTGCAGAATTGCTGTGTCAAAGGGTATGTATATACTTAATTTGACTAAGTAGTAGCAGATGGCTAGGCAGATTGCTGCCACCATCTACACTACCACCAATGGAGTGCTCAGGTTCTTATGTCACCACTGTAACTATGTGGTTGGTTCCTTTTATAGTTCACGTATTCCTCCTATCTGTTGTAGAGAGATAGAACAATGTCTCATACTTTTAAATATCTTTCATTAAAAATCCTAGAAATTATGAAACTAATAATGATTAAAGCTTAAACTTGGCAGATGAAGTCCACAGTGAAACTGGCTCAGATAATCAGATACCATTCAAGGTTCAATAGGTGTGTAGTTGATGTTTTCAGAAATATGCAATGATTTTCATCGAACACAAATTAAACCTGTTGTGTAGGGTTTGTTGTTTCATACATTTTAATACAGTGATTCAATTTTGCCAATTCTTTGATTTTATACATAAGACACAGAATGAAAATCATGTAAATAAATATGATATTTTCCAAATTGTCTGTTATAAATGTTATAGATCATGAAAATTCACTGTTATATTTGGAGAAGTTTGTGTAACAGAAACTATGATATTTTATAGTATTTTTCATTATGTAGAACTCATTGTATTGGTTTTTATGTTAAAAAGCTCTGAGTAAGAAAAATGTTCTTATTGATCTGCTAATTTTAGGACAAAAAGATATCCCCATGTATGTTATTAGAATATGCTATTAGATTTTTGCCTATTAATTTTGTTTACTATTCATTAATTCATTTGTCTGAAAAATAAATGACAATGATCTTACATTAGTCAGCGGTGGAAAAGCCTATATTCAGCAATATTATCATAAATTACATAATTCTCACCTTTGATACTGACTGATCACTCAGCGTGTTACTGGCATTTCCTTTTTTTCTATGCCCAAATGATAAAATCCCATTTCAGGTACAGCTTAAGAGATGTGCATCCTTGTTCTTTCCAATAATGCTGGGTAAATAGCAGGAACTCAGGAACTCAGCAAATACACATTGACTGGTGTATAATTTTTTAAATGAAATTTACTATTCCTTAACTCTATACAAGCTGATCTTTTGCAGCTCTATATTTATTGAATGTTTTACCACATCTCAGCTTTGTATTTGTATGTGCACACATGAGGCAAAGATTGTGGACTGGTGGGTATAATTATATTCTATCTTATAAATATGTATCCTTCTTTGATGCTTTGTGTGGCATACTCATATACAAATACACAAATTACAATAAAATATTTTCTCACTTCTTTCACTTTTAAATATGTACATTTAATGGATACAGGATTAAGGCTGATATAGACACAAAAATTGATCTAAAGAGATACGAATTGTTTCAGAGTATCTCTTCCTAAATTACTTCTTCAATGTTACCGCATAAGCCTATTGATGTTATAAAGAATGTACGGCATCTTTTTGGTTGAGTTGTTGCTTACTTGACCATTAATGTCTTTAAATGAGTAAACATTAGATTTATTATTTAAAAAGAGGCAAGTTTTTGGTCATGTTAATAATTTCGATGACAATAGCATTGACAGAAAGCACAAGCATGCTCTACCTTCAGAAACATTAGGAAGAATGGATTTTAAATTCCCTGTCACCATGGTTAGGTTTGGGAAAAGAAATCTACTCATTCTTGATGGAAAGTGACTGGAAAATATCAGAAAATCAGCCAAGGTTGTAGGAGGAGAAATGTGTAACTATGGACAGTCAATCCTAAATAATTCTGAACCTAGTACCAAGTTAACTCTAAGGCATGGAGAGTATAGAGAAATGTTGAATCAATCTAAGGCTTGACCTCATGAAATACTAAGAAATTTAAATTAAAGCTTGAAAGGAATGAATCATTATAACCATGATGGGCCATCTCATTATCATCTGGTTATCCTGATCTCTATTGACACGTTCAATGTCTTTTCACAGAGCCTTCCATATCTAGCTCTTTTCTTTCTATATTTACAGTCTCATAAACTCTGATTATCTTCATGACTTTAAAAAAGCATCTACATTATGATGCCTACAAATTTGCATATGCAACTCAAACTCATTCATTTCCATACATCAATATACATTTTCCAATTTTCTACTTAATATCTGTATCTGGAAGACAATCTCACTTCGCATGTCAGAACTGAACTCTTATTCTCTCCAGATGCCAATCCCATGGATTATAACTCTTAATCAGTCAAAACTTAGTTCTATGCTTGTTGAGGTTCTTTGGATGGCTTCCTGGCTTCTCCCTTCTTTACACAGTCTACCTCTAATAAATTTGGTGCAACATGAAGATACATCCAGAAATATTACTTTGCCAACCTCCCAAGTAGTCTGAAAGTCCATACTCCCTCTCCATGACTCATAATAACCGGTCTTTATACATAAATCAGAAACTTGTTTTAGAGACCAGAATGTGTATTTGTTGTGTGTCCAATCTTATAATGATTTTCATTTAACTAAGAAGAAAATCCAGAGTCTTTCAAGGAACTACAAAGTCTTTCCACAATGAGGCCTCTGATTTCATCTCTTGGTATACCCATTTTTATCTTCACTCAATTCTGTTGTTTTACATAGGCTTCCCACAGGTATGTGAGTGTGCCTTGGGGAACTGACAGAGCATACTCTCATTTGAAGTGACATGCGAGATTGAACTTCATCTGATGTATTTGCTTGAATAACTCTTCAGTTGGGGCAACTTAAAATTCAGACAATCCCACGCTTACTAATACTTTTTTAGTTCCACTAAAATTCCCTTTGACTCATATATTTACCATTCTCAAATCTACTGAAAATTCAATTTCTATTAATAATTATATTATATCCTTCCAATAGTAATAGAAATTTCTCACCATAGAGATCTTTTCAATTTTGATAATAGATAATCCCCAAGTCCATAGTACACTATCTACTAGATACTGACAAAAACGAATGATTAAGAAAGAAAACCTTGTTATCAAGGAAATATATTTCATTCTCTGTACTTATAATTGCACAACTGGAAAGTGCTCTATAAAACGTTCGCATTTTTGTCAACCAAAGAAAATACATACATTGTGGAACCCTAATTTAGAAATGAAATAAATAAAAAGAGATTGGGAGATCTATTCTGATGATGTGTTGATATTTTATGGTTTTAAAATATTTTTAAAGTTATATATTGCAGTGATGTTTTAGTGAATTTTAAGGGCTCATGGATTTGTGATGCAAAATGAAGTATTTGTAAATAAATGATTTGAGACACAGCTTACATTTTAAAATATCCTAGTAGAAAGTTATTGGAAGATTTATGTTACATATCAATTAATGGTCATAGGTACTAGGGGCTTATACTGTTTTCACACATTTTCTGTATGTTTGAAAATTTTCACAATAAAATAAATAAATGAACTCAGTAGTATCTTTTTACTCAAAAATGTTTTATGTTGCTACTATTTGTATAATACATACTAAAAATTTAATAGGATCCTCAGCATCATTAAACAATTAAAATTAAAAAAACAAAGGTAGAAAATTTAATATAATGCCAGTTATAAAGTGAATATTTAATTTAGTAAACAGTATAGTTATTTTAAAACCATGGCTATCTCTCTAAAAAAAAGACAAATTTAAAAAAATCAAATTTCCATTCACTGTGAATAATTAATACAAAGGGGTAAATTATAAGTATACTTTTAAAACTGTATCAAAAATATCCTAATGATAGCCTAAAAAACTGTTTCTTAAATAAATCATTGACTGATGGATATAGTGGCAATAACTATCCAATTTGACTAACCAGAAAATTGTCATTTAAGCTATATATTACTGTGTATAATGTTAAGATATAAATATCAAAAAGTCTTAAGATATTTTGAAAGAAATATTATTACTTATTTTTTATTCTCTCTGTGTGTATAGCATCACAGATAGATACGGATGTAAATTATGTAATGTTGATATATAAGCAATGAAATACCATTAGCTGAGTAAGTTCTGAACCATGAGTCATTTTGATGATAAACCATAGAGGAGAAATAGATGAAATCATGGATAGAGCATTTTTGAAAATGGTCTCATCGCACAAAATATAGAGGCAGTCATAATAAACAGTACAGTTATCTAAAAAATTACACATGACTTTAGTTCAAGGATAAGATATAATTAGGAATCTTTGAAAATCTAGAGGAAATGATAACAAAAACCAACTGGATAATTCAGCAATTATTCCCTGAGATGATTTCTTCCTAGCATGAAAAATATTCTCATATAGAGAATAAAAATCAGGTCATAAAAACCGTAGGGTCAGTGAAGAGCCTTTTCTATTTTGTTTTCAAATCTTGGTTTCTGTCACATCAATTGTTGTTTTTTTGTTTTTTACTTATATGTTGTCAAAAACTCTGAACTCCTGAAGATTTTTGGAGTTCGATCAGAACCAGTACTCATCTGACTCACATTAAAAAGCCTTCCCTAGTCCCAACTTTCGTTTTCAAAAGCTGATCCCACATTCTCATTTGAGCTTACATGGATATGATTGCGTATCACTTCCAAACCTGGCTTTGTTTTAGACTTTGCAATCTTCCAGTTTTTTATAATATAATATAATATAATATAATATAATATAATATAATATAATATATAATATAATATCTCAATTTATTTCAAAAATGTATACAACATATTTTGATCATATTCACCCCCAATTACACCCTCCAACTTCTTCCATATCCTTCCTTATCATCCTCTCAACTTTTAAAATTAACTCTCGAGTCTAATTAGTGATGTTCATATACAAATGGGTGTGGAGCCACTCACTGAAGCATGATCAACCTACCAGGGGCCACACCTGGAAGAAAACGAATTCTCCCTCCTCTACCATCCACCAACTGCCAACAACTCATCCACCGGGGCAAAGATTTCTGTGCCCTTCCCCATGCAAGCTAGAGTGGTGACTGGCTTGATCTTGTACTGGTCTTCTCCAGGCAAGCACAGCTGCTGTCAGTTCATGAGTGTAACCATCCTGTCATGTCCAGAAGCCACTGTTTTGCCCCATTTCATCTGAACCTCTCACACTTAACAGCAATTCCGTGCCCTTCTTTTGTGATGTTTCTTGAACCTTGTGGGGTGAAAGTGACTACACTTTCATTGTTCCATGCAAATTGTTCCATTACATGTTTCATTTAGCCCACAGATATGTTTTCTGCACTTTGACCAGTTGTGTGTCTCTGTATTTACGTTGTCCACCACATAAAAAAAAAAAGCTTCTCAGATGAGGAATGTGAGATGCATGGATTAGCCAAGGTCCTATCTTTACATTATAAATTTCAGGGTTTCATTGTATAACATTGAGGTTTTTGATTCATTTGAAATTGATTTGGAGGCAGGGTGAGATATAAGATCTAGTTTCTTTTGGAATAGAGTGATGTCCATAAATGACTCTCTTTCTCTCTCATATATATATATATATATATATATATATATATATATATATATATATATATGTATATATATATATGTATGTATATATACATATATATGTTCTGATATTTTGCCTATAAATGCTTATGATACAAAGAAAAGTACCTTAAGACAGTCTTATTCTCACTATCTTCTCAGAAAACAACTGCAACCTCAAATTTGATGTTACACAGAAATTTCAAATGAAATGACTAAGCAAGGATAAAGAGAGACTGTCACAATTCCATTCATGGGTACTAGAATTTATTGGTATTTTAGCACATGACTGACTGTAACATTCAAAATAAAGCAGGAAATAGCACACACACTGGAATGCTAGCATTGATTTTTATACCTCGAGTGTGATAAGGAGATACAATAGAAGAAAATGATAATAATAAAATGAGTTCAACTGAGAAATCTAGGTCAAATACCTGAGACCATTATAGCAAACCACTTAGATGATATTTTTCCCTAAAGAGCATATATTCACAATACTAGGCACATTACAAGTACTTTTGTCTAACTAATTGAATCTTAATTAGCTATAGAAATTGTTTAGTTTCAAAAGATCTTTCAATATTGCAAATAGCTATACTATCCATGTTGTCCATATGTATTGCTCTCCAATTAAACTTATAATGTCCAATGATATTGTTCATTTCATTCCACTTTGATAAGATGCTAATCATGATTGAATGAATTAATTTCATGAGCCACTGATAGATAAAACTAATGTCTGTGTACCTGGAAAATGTGCTATAGCTTCTATTTCAACACACTATTATAAAACATCAAATATGTCCAAAATACTCCCTTTTAATGTTCAAGATACAATGTGCTGTATTTGAAAGATTATGATTGGCTTTAAAAGAACTGTAAGTCACATTTCCACTTTGTTCCATATATAATCATGGCTTAGTATTTGGCTTTCTCAAAGTAATAATTTATTCTGATGAAGCTTAAAGATGGTAGTTTTAGGAAAGATACTTGATGTACCTAGTAGGTACCAGGTCTTATTCTTTTTATAAGATTTTTCTTTAATTTAAATTTTTTCATATAGTGTATTTTTATCACATTTTTCCTCCCTTAGCTCTTCCCAGATCTACCCTCTTTCTTACTCACTGATAGCATATGAATACTCTTTTTCTCTCCTTCTTCTTTCTCAAGAAAATAAAACAAAAAGAAAGTAAAAACAAGCAAAAAAAGACAAAAAAAATCAAATGAACAAAAAATGAAACAAAAGCTCACACAGAAAAGGCATGGAGTTCATTCCATGTTGGCCAACTACTCCTGGGCATGGAGCCTGACCTGGATGGAGTATGATTGATATATCCAGGAAAATTCCGTTGGAGAAATTTAATTTTCCATTTGCCAACAGATATCAATTGTAAATAGCTTCTTGTTTAAGGGTGGGACACCTTGTCCACTTCTTCGCAGTGCTGAGACCTCATCTGGCTTGAAATTTTGCCGATCCTATGTGTGCTGCCACAATCTCTGTGAGTTCATATGTGAATTATTCTTAGATGATTTTCCTACCATTCATTACTTTGTGATGAAAAATACAAATAAATTAAAGGAAGAAATGTTCAAGTGGCACTCTAAGAAATTGTGAAAACTGAAATGATTTACTGAAATCTTGAACCTACAATACACAAACCATGTAATTCAGAATTTACTCATTATTTGTCTTTCATTTCTGTCTCTCTGTCACATAAAAATAAAATCTTACTATTACACCAGAAAGATACAGGATCCAAAATAAACTAACTTAATTTAAGGAAAAACCAAAGAGGGAAAAAAACCACAAAATTTTAGTTTTTAAAGATACTTATCATACTTATCCTTATGTAGCTCTGACTGATGTGATTAGTATTAGCTACCATTCTCCAACTTTGTAGCTAAAAGTTTGAAGGACAAAGCTAATAAAATATCATATTTTCTTTTATGTATATAAAATAAAATCTCATTTGTCTTGTCAACCAGTCAAGCACCACGACACTGTAAAAATCAAGTCACAATAAATATACAGAGAAAACTGCTCCTTATTGGAAGTTTTCTAATACAGGAAGCTATTAAATGAATAGCAATGTGGATACACCAGTAAGGATTTTATTTTGTAGTTTACTTTCATCATGATGATGTTTTGTTTTTTTTATAAATTTATAAATGCTTCTGATTATTCCATGTACTTCCATAGTCTGTGGGAAATTATGTAATCCTAACACACATACACACATAGACACAGACAAGACACACACACACATACACACACACATACACACACACACACACAGAGAGAGACAGAGACAGAGACAGAGACAGAGACAGAGACAGAGAAGAAGGTACTTCCTTAACATCATCTCTTATGTAAGACATATCTAAAGCATGAGCAAAAATAGCAATTTTAAAAGCTGTCTTGATATAAAATCTGCTTAAAAGATATTCATAGCACCCCAAAGTTACACTATTTGTGGGTTACCATGAAACTAAATTTAAATAATTTAGTCCCACTGCACTATCCTGCATGTCTGTGTTCTTAATTACTAAAACCTCAGGAATCTAAAATGTTGACTACTACTCACAGACAAGAACAATAATTGAAATGCTGTTTTCTCAAATTGTTTCACTATTAAAAGCAAACAATAATGTACAGCTATATAGTCACTTTTAAAACCTGGCTTGTTCATCTTCACTTAGGAAGCAGAATTGATGCTAAATAAAGCAAAGTATATTCAACCACAATAACGAAAATAAGACTTACCATCTGCATCTACATTAATACATTCATATTATAAAACCTTAATATTCCTGTAATTTGGCTACTTTAAAATTAATTGTCTAATGACAAAAATAGTATATATTTTAGCAACTTGGGTTTCATCAGGAAAAAAAATATTACTTTGTCCTTCCATATATATGTTGACTTACATACTCCTTAAGGATTAATATTTCTGAATAGGTACAAAATCATTCTCAAACTCATTAAAATGGATGAGGGTAGCAATTATTTGAAATTCAGTCTTTTGAGTCAGCATATGACAATTTGTAATTCCCTATTGGGATGTATTTTCATCAGAAACAATATCATAGTTTATTAGTGTGAAAACATACAATAAAAACAGTCTATTCCTGTTGGTTAACAAATAAGAAAACAAGGAATAGTGAAGTAGCAAAATGTCCCCAATGAACTTTGAGACGAGTTGAGGCTCAAACTTGAATAAAACATTTATTTGTCTAAGTAAATAAATAACATTTAAAATATCTATTTACTTATTTATTTATGCATCTGGATTTGGAGTTTAGAAAGAGAGGGACAGAGAGAGAGAAAGACAGAAATAGAGGTCTCTTTTGTACAGTATATGTGCTTAATCAACAGAGAGAGAAAGATAATAAAAATGTCAGAAGAAGGATAGAAGAGAAGGGGGAGATAGGAGCTGGGTGTGATGACACATGCCTTTGATCCCAGCACTGCCAGGAAGAGTCAGGCAGATCTTTGTAAGTTCGAGGCCAGCCTGGTCTACAAAGCGAGTTCTGCAACAGCCAGGGCTACACAGAGAAACCCTGCCTCACAAAATGAAAAAAAAAAAGAGGGAAAAAAAGGGGAGAGAAGAGGAGGAGAATGTAGTCAAAGAGGCTACAGTAGTAGCCAAGTCTTATAGTAATGGAAAGTCTTAGTGTCCTAGATTTGAACCCAGCACCCTTTGACCAACAGCCAAGGCAAAATTCTCTTTTGAGTATCATTTTACATTATATTCCCTCTTCTCTGGACATCTGCCCATTCAAAGTCTTTGTAATTCCTCTCTGCCTTCTTCCAGATATGCTGTTTCCATTGCTGCCTGGGTGATGTTTGTAAACTCTGAACTCTAACAAGAACACATGCATAAGAACTATCAGTGTCTTTCCATCTTTTAAGTGGCATTCAAATTCATTTCCTTACCATGTGAAAGAACTTTCATGCTCCAGATTCAGTAAAATATGTTAGCCTTAATTCATGCTATTCTTCTAGAAATAGTATTTGACTCAGATACTCA
>LZPO01099885.1:900695-956167 GCA_001675575.1 Neotoma lepida
TCTGGAGAACTTACCCTTTTGGAGGAGAGGATGAAGGGTGAGTCAGGGAGTGAGGGAAGTGAGAGGAGGGATGAGGGGAATCTGTGGTTGGTATGTAAAATGAATAATTTTTTAAATAAAAAAGAATCTAATATCCATGCAGTGCTTTGCACAGGATCCCACACAATAGTCAGAATGGTTTCTTTTATTTCTACTTTTAGAATACCTAAAATTATTCCATGATGAATTAAAATCTGAAAACCTAACATCCTCCTTGACACTGCTCATTCTCCTTCTGAATTATTCTACAATTAGTCTTACCTCCTGTGTATTTCTCCCTGTCTCTGTTTGGGTACTTACTCGTGCCTATTGCTATAGTCTTTTCTGTACATTAGAGACTGGATGATTTTTCTAAAGGTTATATTTGATGAACCACCTGAACTTTTAAAATAATTGATAGTTCACTTCTGCCTTTGAGATGTAATCAATAAATATTTTAAATGACTTGAATATTTTAATTGTATGAACCCTAGAACTTTACAGGAAACAGATATCAATATGCAGATATATATTCCTATATGACAATATCATTTCATATAAATGAAAGTTAGTATTTGCTTAAATGGTAAATTCTGTCCACTGTCAATAGTGCTTATTAACAAAAATATTTAACTTTGTAAATAGTAAGTCACGAGTGTTTTCTCATTATACTATATCCATTCATGTTTAAAAATATTATTTGTATTATTTGTTACTACAAAATTGGGCTACCATTAGCTCTTCTCACCTGTGTGTTAAGAAAGAACTACATTTGTCACTGTATTGCAAATGTATTTTAGTGCATTTTGATATCTGTCTTTAATATATGTAGCTTGCTTTATAACTCCACATAGTTTTAGCTTATGTATATGAACCATTTCAAGAAAGGCCCTATAGTCAACAAAAAGAGGGTAAGTTTTCTTTCACACACATACACAGAATATTAAGAACCTGTGACTTATATTACAATTACATGTACACTTTTGTTTGCTTTATCTTCCTACTACAAGCTATAAATAGCAAGAAGGAAGCAGGCCTTGTTTTAGGACTAATGTCTGGGACCATTTTCAGTTCCTATATAGAACACCTGAAATATGATCATTTACATTAAAGAGGTTTATTTTGTCTCAAAGCCATATAAATTGAAGAACATGGTCCCAGCATTGTTCCTTTTTGATAAAGTTTTCATGCTATCCCATGCATTGTAGAAAAAATGTACAGTATTCAGACAGATGCATCAAAAAAGGTATATCCTAAGGCAACCTACTTATGTTAGAACAATGTACTCTCGTTAGAAATAATCCAATTCCACAAGAGTGAATTCAGTACTACAAGAGGATATCAGTCTATTCATGAAGGTACACAACCCAAACGCTAGAATATCCAGTAGGAATTCTAGTAATGGGTGTTAATTAAATTGAATTGAAATAAGTCTTAAAATATGGGCAAGTATTCAGACAGGGATTTGAAGAACTCCTTTAACTTTAGTAACCTGATACTCAGGCTTAACATTTCCAGTCACAGAATTTAAATTTGAGATGTATTGTATGGTTATTGCTCTAAGTATATGTCTCAGTGTATGTGAGCAAAGACATGTTGGCTATGAACTACAAGGGTGAACACGTAAAATCTCATACCTTAAGGTCTAATTCTTCAGAAGAAGACAAAGTTTTTCTGTAGCTTTGGGTTGTATAATTTTTATCCAGCTAAGAATAAGGAAGAGGGCTGGTAAGATGGCTTAGTGGATAAAAGTGCTTGCTCCCAAGCCTGAAGGTCTCTGTTCCTTAGTTATATCCTCACGACCCACATTGTGAAAGGAGACAACCGTCTCACACCAGTTGTCCTCTGAACTTCATAAACCCACAGTGGCACACGTGCACCCGAATATATGCATGTATATACACATATGATGCATACCCAAATAAATAAATGCAATAAAATAATTTTAAATGTACAAAAGTAATGGAATCTTCACACATATTTTGCTTCTTTGATCCTTGTCCCCACCCCAGCCTCCTTTCCTTATCACATATGTTTTGGTCCACAGTTAGTGGAACTATTTGGAAAGGATTAGGAAGTGTGGCTGTTGGAGTAAGTGTGGCCTTTTTGATGAGGGTGTGTCACTATGTCACTATGGGCTTCTATGTTACAAAAGCCTGGACCATTCTCAGCTAGCTCTCTCTTTGCCTTCTACTTACAGATAAAGATGTAAGCTCTCTGCTACTGCTCCTCTGCCATACCTGCCTGCCTACTGCCATGCTTCCCATAATTATGGTTATGCACTCTAATCCTCTGGAACCTCAAACATTGATTAACTTATTTCTTTTGTCAGTTGCCTTAGCCATGGTGTTTTAATCACATTGATAGAAAAGTAACTAAGACACACATGCCCATACACAAATAAGAATTATGTGATTATATATTGGAAAGATATTGATGGCATAACTAAAATCAATTTACTTTTCTTTTAATGTTAGTAAATATCATGACATAAGGTAGACCTAGAGATATGTAGCCGTTGTACAACCTTCACGGTGTACTCATTTCTAAGTGGTGTGTAATGGATGACATCAGGCACATCTCTTTTAAAGAGTTCCTTTTAATTTTTAAATTGAAAACAATAAATGACAGATATAAACATATGTTACTTCAGAATACACTGAAAGGGCACTCAGTAAACACAAACCAAACTAATCAGGTAATTGAAATAGAAATGTTTTTTTCATTATAATATCATTAAATTCAGTGGTGCTTATCTACCATTTCCGTGTTCCATGTTTCATGTCTGTTTTATTTTAACTCACGCCCTATTAAGCACTAGCAAGTTGTGATCAATGTTATTGTCCACAGTGCTTCTCATTCTATTGCATGCTGAAACAATTGGGAATTGTGCTATAATGTGGATATCAATTAGTAGTTGAGGCCGAGGGTCTTGTGAAAAACAAAATTATAACAAACCAGTTAATCAGACAAAGTAGATGATATCAAGAGTATTAACATAGGGAACAGATACTATTAAAATGCTGGAGATGCTGCAACTTCATTGAAACATAAGGTGGGAAAATTTTTAAATGCTGAAGTAAGCTAATGAAAAAATACTAGAGAGTACAGGCAAGTATGGTGAAGGATGCTTAATGTGATTGGGCCATTAATATATACTAATAGCCTCTTTTCCGTGTTAGGCTTGTTTCTCCCCACAGTGATGAAGAAATAGGGACCCTAATTTTCTTGTTTTTTCCATTTTAAAATGATGGACTGAAGGACTTTGAGAAGTATATTTTTGGGTTACAGAAAATTTACATTTCACAGGAATGAACGTTTAAGCAATTGCAGGTTTTCTAAAACAAATCTTAAAAAAGATCGTAGGTGCCTCCACCCAGGAAGAAGTTGTCTAAAGTCTAATCCAGCTAAGTTGATCATGAAGGCAGTCTCATTGAGTCAACGTTTTAATGTGTTCTTAGGTGCTGTGGATGTTGTTGACTTGTAAACCACACTAAGTAGCAGTACATATGCTTTCATTCATATTCAGGAAATATCGGAATTAGTTAGATTCTAGTGTTTATGACATTTGGTGTTTAATTTGTTCCACTATGCAAAAGAGGGTTATGATAAAGCATTATTATTATAGTTTGTTTTCATTGTTTTATTCATATTTGTAACAAATAGATTGTATCATCCATTTTTAGCAATTGAATAAAACAATCATGTTTGATGAGATCACAAAAATATAATTTAGTGCTACAAATAGTTATTGCCTGATAAAGTCAGTTTCTTATATAATCAAGTAAACCAGAGCAAATGTGCCAGAACCATAGAAAATCATAAAAGTTAGAATAACAACATTCTAAGAACCTTTTTACAAATTGAATTTTCCAAAGGATGTTATTACAAACTAATTTTCCTAATTACAGAGAAATGGAGGAACACTTTCTTTTATAAATTAGTTGGTAGACTTTCAAAACACTTGAGTCACTTGTGTGGACAGTCAGTGGCTTTTATTCTATTCAGTTAATGTGGTAATTTAAAGTGTTCTTATTAGAATTATTAATATTTGAAACTGAAATTCATTAACATATTTATATTGAAAATAGTGTGGTTTTAAATTAACTCAAAAAAGCCCCGAATTTCTAAAACTGAATGTATGTAAGGATATCATAGTGAAAAGGTTAAAAATACAAGTAATTCAAACTAAAGATAATTAATTAATAATTAATTAATAGGATTAGGAATCTTTGCTTTCTTTTCACAAGTTAGAGAGCTAAGAATGGAGGTTTTCTGAGACTAGCTTTTCATGAATGGAATGGAGTTTTTAATCCATTCAAAGCTTAATCTACATTTATGGATTTCAACAAAACATCAAAATAATTTAATGTGCAATTATTGAAATAATGATTTCTGGAATTAGTTATTTAAAGAAAACTAATCTATAGCTATGTAGTCGCTTTTAAAAATTGGCTTATGCCATCTTCACTAAGGAAGTAGAACTGATGCTAAATAAAGCAAAGAATATTCAAGCACTGTAACCACTAGAATGCCCCGCCCCTTGTTTTATGTTATTTTTCCCATAAAACCACATTTAAATACATAGCTGTATCATGTTTGCTCTTTTTCATCCAGACATCATGAAATATGCAAGGATTGAAGATCTAATGGGAAATCTATGCAACACATTTTCATAAAATTTCCATTTCCTTTTCCTCACAGGAGTGGCCCATATAATACTATTATGCCATTTTACTTATTCTACTGCCTTTCTGTCATCATTTCCCCATAGTTGTTTTCTTTGAATTTTTGTTAGCTTGAAGCATAACATTAGAAACACAATGTCAAAAGAGAGGATCCTGGGAGTGAATATGAGAAAATACATGATACATGTGTTCCAAAAGCTCATATGAAACACGTTTTTCTACGATGAATCCATGCTATTATCCATTTGAAGGAATCTAATGTCAATCTTCATTCTTTTGTATTATACTGATTTACCAAATTGAAAAGTTTCAGAAATACCACTTTTGACTAAAAATCCTTGCTAGCATTAATTTTAATTTTCATAAAATTGTTCTTAACCAATTTTGTCTGATAATTTTTAAGAATCTCATTCAAGTCTACCATGATGAAAAGCAGCTACAATTTGACTAAGCTTTTAAATAAAACTCCTTCTATTCCAAGTGCATTTTTCTCACCATTAAAACTGTCACCTTACTTTATAGAAAGGAAAAAGATTTATTTTCTCTTTCTTTTTTTCTTTCTTTCCTTCCTTTCTTCTTTCCTTCCTTCCTTCTTCCCTCCTTTGTTTTCTTATCAGAAAATTCATCTAATGTAAGTCAGAAAGAAAAGATCCTCTGGACATTTTTGCATCTGTTCTTCCATCAGCTCTCTTCTGTTCACGTTGCCTGCTGTTATGAAATCTGTATCTCACGTGCAATGTCAGACAAATTATTAGCTTAGGAAGAACGCTCCTTGTCCAGGAGTGTGTTCTGAATTATCCATTTTCTTCATTAACCACTTTTATGCTATGTTCTCAGACTATATATTAGAGAAATCTGGAGGGTTGTTTTTTAATATTAATGAAGGAAAAACAATTCAAGATTCCTGATCTGACTTTCATCTTCTTTACTTGCAAACTGTGTGGTACATAATCAGTCACAACAGTCTGCTATTTACTAAGTGTCCATGGCCATTGGCTGACATGGCATTGAATATAATGTTGTATTGTTGCTCTAAGCCTTCCTATCATCATGCTAAATGATTCAACCCATCACAAGAAATTTACAATGGACATATAATCAACCTATTAGTCTACAAGAGGTTGATTTGTTGTGAAGTTACTGGCTATAATGTCTTTGAGAGGTAGACATTCATTTCCAATAAAGACAGCTCTTATCCAAAGGACTTTAAGGCATGTCTATACACTGTAAGTCTGTATTAATAGAATAGGATGATGCAAATAGATTTTTAAGAAGAGAAAATATTTGAGTTTCTCACTGTATTTTACAAATATATTAATCAGGAGCTTTAGAGTATACTGCAGGTTTGTGTGTGTGTGTATGTGTGTGTGTGTGTGTGTGTGTGTGTGTGTGTGTGTTTAACATTCAAAGTTATATAGAAAAAAATCATTAATGAGGTGATGTGATTTTAGTCTCCTGGGCTTTTGGCTTCCTGCTCATTCAGAACCTTTTCCCCAAGTTCACTTGCTTTATTGTGGCCCCCGTATAATATTACAAACATTTCTGTTTTAATCTGTTAGGCATTAGAAGCATTTTGTTAGACTTCTTTACCTCCTCATTCTTTTCTAAATTCATTTTTACTACTGAGCATTTGAAAATTCACATTATCATCTTTCAGATATCTAGGTATGCCAAGATTTGTTTCTAAAAACCATCAGATGACCACAAGGTAATCAGATAAAATGTTCATATTTTAATTGAATTCTTGATGAAAAGCCGTCACCTGGTAAGCAAGAACACTTTTCATCCATTCGGTTTATAAGTGAAATTTATCACTGGTCCTTCCCAAGCAATGCAAGGTACCTTATGTTGGAATATAAAATTATCTGAGGTGATAGACCCATGACTTATACATGACACTTTTGTTAGCAGGCACTGCAAAGCCTATAACTCTGGAAAGTATGAAATAGATAATAGGCACAGCTCTTGTGACATTTTTAAAGAGAATTATTGTAAATAATATAACACTACAAGTTCAATGGAAATTTGCCTTACATTGATAAAAAAAAAGTGACAGAGAATCTGTTGCTGTGAGATATTAAAATCTCTGATCTTTTAAACAGCATGTTTAAATTTCCCTGTCTGGATTCCTGCCTTTGCAGATGGAATGGTTGAGAAGGAGCTAGAACAGTTGAGGAGGTAGCTGCTTTGTGTGGGTGTTGGTTGCTTTTGTTTATTTTCTGACTGACCTGGCACAGCGTAGGCGGAGGCAATGCATGTTTCCTGACATTAGGCCAGTGATGTATGGCCTGACCTTCAAAATGAGGAACATCTTCTCTGTGGGTGAGAGTATAGCCGTGCAAATGCTTTTATCCCATATTGCTTGGCAGTTTGCAACCAGTTCTAACAAAAAGTATTCACCCCGCTGAGTTCGCTGAAGCTTGTATATTGGTTTTAGTTTGAACATTTTGGCAAATTAAGGGCTGAGTGAAACCATAAAATTGATTTTATTTACAACAAAGCCTTGTGGTGTCTGTTGTTTGCTCTCACATTTTTCTTAGTTTTTGAAGTTGTTTCTGCAGGTGGTTGATCTAACTTTATACTAAATTTGCATCTATTTCAGAATTATACTTCCACTGGGTTTCTCCTTAATTGTTATTGTGCATGTCCTGCTTTCTCTTTAGTCTGCCTCTTCTGAGAGCAGTGGACATCTCCTTCCAACTCTCTCAGTATCAGCAGCTAAAAAAAAAACGATTTGTGGTGAACAGATTATATAGCTTCTCTCTGTTCTTAAACTGCTACAGATTTTGTAGAAACTTCCTCCTCAAATGCTGCAAAGAAAGAATAGCATAGCAATGCATTTTAAATAGTTCATCATCCAATTATTAAATATCATTATAATATTTGAAATTTTTTTTCTGAAAATGCCTTTGCCATATTAACAGCAACTATAGTGACCCCAGAGATTCATTTCACTTTTTTAATGAACAGGAATTGTAGGGAGATGAATGATTCACAAATCAGGAGACTTGGATTTTAGTTTTAACTTTGACAGCAGCTTGTATGATTTATGGCATCTTCCTTAATTTCTTTATGACTTCAGTTCTTTATGTTTAAAATAAAGAGTCTGTTGTGGATCAATGGTTCTCAACCTTGGTGTAACCATTAGAATAATCTGTGCACATTTTTGAAATATATGAGTAGCAGATATCTATCATATACATATTTGAAAAGTAATCTCTACAGAGGAGACCCATGCATTAGCATAATTTTGTAGTTCCCTGGGTTGCTTTAATGTAAAATCAAGGTTAAGAGTAGAATAGATCATTCCTTTACCATTTAAAATCACATTACTCTAATGTCTCAGAGAGTAGTTTGTTTCTGTGTTCATTTGTTTGTTTTGAACAAGGTCTGTCTTAGTCAGGATTTCTCTTGCTTCAGGAAAAGGCATCCTGACCACTGCAACTCTTATAAAGGAAAACATTCAACTGGGGCAGGCTTACAGTTTCAGAGGTTTAGTCCATTATCATCATGCAGGCAGAAATGGTGCTGGAGAGGTAGCTGAGAGTTCTATATTTGGATCCACAGGCAGCAGGAAGAGACTGTGACACACTGACCAAGCTTGAGCATCTGAGACCTCAAAGCCCGTGCCAGTGACATGCTTCCTCCAACAAAGCTATACATACTACAGCAAGGCCATATCTCCTAATAGCACAATTCCCCGTGAGCTTATGGGTGGCATTTTCTTTCAAACCACCACATGATCTCGCTATGTAGCTTTGGCTGTCCTAAAAGTCACTATGTAGACCAGGCTAGCCTTGCACACACAGAGATCTGTTTGCCTAGGTCTCTTGAGCACTGGGACTAAAGGTATGTGCTACCTTGCCTAATAGGTCAGAAAGTCTTTTGGTTGTCATATTTTATGCCTTTGGAAACAAAAGTATTCATGGAGTCTATGAGCATTTCAGTCAGTTAACATAGATTTAACAGGAATAGTCAAAATCAAGAGTGTTCTACATAGTTCATTTTTCATTCCATCATTCCCTAATATTGTTCCCAATGATGTCAGTGGTACAGATTCAAATTGATCCTCAATTTAGGAGTTTCTGATTCAAGAGGAGACCTAGAATTGCTCATTGTTAGAAAATCTTAGGTGACTTCCACTCCTCGTGCAAATCCACTCACCTGTTGTTCAGAAATGTCCAATACCCTGCAGGGTAGTCATTTTCAAATGCTTCTCTAAGTGATTAATACAAATAAGCCTTAAATCCCCTGATTTACTATAATATGGCTTGAGCATTTCTTCATGAGTGCTGCAACATTGGTATAGATAGCTTTAGAAATGGATATTAAGATAAGCTATAGTATAGTTGGAGTGATCTTTTGAGTTTTCCTAGAAAAGAGGCTAAGGTAGAATTATAGGGGAGCCACCTAGTGGTTATGCATATAGACTTGTCTTCAGGTTTGTTCTTGTGGATGTAATTACATATGTAGTTAAGTATAATATAGACCATAAATATTCATGTTTATAGATTTATTTCATATTCAAAAGATATGTCAATCATTAATGGACTTTTATTTAAGCATTTGGAGTTGCCAAGTCTGCTCAAATTTTTTTTTCTTTTTCCCTTATATTCCTCTTACTTTATTTTTACTGTATTTTTAGCAGTATTTATTCTTTGTCTTGTTTTTAAAGCATGAATGTATACACATAAACATATATACACTGACATATGACTTTCTCATCTGCAAATTTGTTGGGCTGCATTATAGGTGCCCTAGAACATATGCAGCCTGCAGGCCACAGGTTTGGCACACCTGTTTTAAATATTTGTTTCAATAATTATTTAACATTATTTCATACTTGGTAGTATATGCTTTCCTCATAGTTTCTTAGATTTGTTTTGTTTCTAATTATGTGTATATGTATTTGTGTCTGTATATGGATATATGCAGGTGTCTATGGAGGGTAGAGGAGTTGGATTCTCCTAGAGCTGGAGTTCCAGGCAGTTGTGAGCCACCTGGAATGGGTGCTAGGTACTGAACTTGAGTCTTCAGCAAAAACATATATGCTTTTTTATTGAAAATAGAATTCATGCAATGTATTCTGGTCACAGTTTCCTCTCCTACATCTCCTCCCAGATCGTCCTCAACTCCTCATCCTCCCAACTCCATGCCCTTTCTCTCTCTTTATAAAATGAACAGGCAAGTATAAAAGCAAACAAACCAGAAGCACACACACACACACACACACACACACACACATACATACACACACATTAAAACCACAAAACCAAAAACCATAGTATATAAGCAAAAGACCAGTAGGCTAAAAGAAACCATCCCAGTAAAACAATATAACACAAAAAAAAGTCTACAGTAATACCATTCAGATACCATTCTGTGTTGGCCATCTACTGCTGGCCATGGGGCCTACCTTTAAATGTGGTTAATATACCCAGTGAGATTTCATTGGAGAAAATGACTTTTTTCTTTTGGAAGCAGATGCCAATTGAAGATAGCTTCTTGATTGGTACAGAGCTATAGTAATAAAAGACAGCATGATATTGGCATAAAATCAGACATGTTGATCAATGGAGTTAAAGACCCAGACATAAGTTCATATAACTGTGGATACCTGATTTTTGATAAAGGAACCAGAAACACACACTGTAAAAAAGAAAGCATCTTCAGAAAATGGAGCTGGTCACACTGAATGGCTACATGTAGAATAATGCAAATAGATCCATGGTTATCACTCTGCTCAAAACTCAAGTCCAAATGGAACAAGAATTTTAACATAAGGCCAGATACCCTAAATCTGATAGAAGACAAAGTAGATAATAAATAGCCTTGAACTCATTGGTACAGGAAAAGACTTTCTGGACAGGACACCAATAACACAGGCAGTAAGACAAACAATTAATAAATGGCATTTCATGAAGTTAGAAAGCTTCTGTATGACAAAGGACACCATCATTGATACAAAGTGGCAGCCTTCAGAATGGAAAAGTATCTTTAGCAATTATATATCTGATAGCTAATATCATTAATATCTAAAAATATATAATGAACACCAACAACAAAAAAGAACTGGGTATCAAGAAATCAGTATGAACTCTTAACCACTGAGACATTTCTCCATCTGCCTGTTCCTCTCATTCAAAAAACAATGGACATAGAAGTGAATAAGACATGATTTTGTCATAAATGCATGATCTCTTTTTAAGGTCATAAAGACATGAAAGTAACAATAACTTTGTTTAATGCCCATTAATGACTGATGGATTTAAATGTTACAGAATTTTAGGGCTTCAAAGTAGTTTCTTCAGTTAAAGAATAGAGATTTGGTGTGAAGGAATCATAGCCTAAGAAACATTGCCATTTTCATATGTTCTGAGGTTTTTAACAGTCTTTGATAAATGGATTAGGTTGATTGGAGTCAAAAATATAAATCATGTTCCTTACATTTACAAGGCTCTGATATTTATCCATCAATTGAGTACCCTCCTAAGTTCCTTCATGTTGCTTTTACAATGCTGTAAAAATGAGTTACAAGTTTGACTGTTAATGTTATCTGCAACACATAAAAGAAACCTGTATATAGGAGGAAAAGATGCCCAAATATTCATTTATCTAGGAGGAAATTTTAAATTAAATATATTGTCACAAATCCATACTCATACAATTTGACACTTAATGTTAATGTATTCTATTCTAACTTACATTTTACAAATTGTTATGTTGGTTTAGTCTTCCTCCATTTTCATTCATGGGAATCATCTATTTATATGTGATAGTACTAGTCAAAGGACTCCTGTGGTGATAATTTGTGTATGGTCTAACAAATAAAGCTTACCTGAAGATCAGAGGGCAAAGCTAAGCCACTAGTTAACCATAGAGGACAGGCAGTGGTGGCACACACCTTTGATCCCAGCCCTTGGGATCACATGCCTTTAATCCTAGCATTAGGGAGGTGGAGACAGGAAGTGTTATGGCTGGGCAGAGAAAAGAATATAAGGCTGGAAGAGACAGGAGCAGAGTCTCTTTCAGGCTGAGGAGTTGGTGAGGTAAGAGGTAGTGGCAGTGGCTGGCTCCTTTACTGATCTTTGAGCATTTACCCCTATATCTGACTCCAGGTTTTTATTATTAAGACCAATTATGATTCGTGCTACGGACTCCCATGTTTTCTCTTCTAGTGTTACTTTTGGCCCCACCTCTTACTCTTGTCTCAGCTTTCAAATGTCTCTGTACATGACTTGCTGACATTCTTCTAGCATCTCAGCATATCCCACATAAAATTATTTGTCTACTACTCTTTCTTTATATATTTCAATTAAACTTTCTACACTTCCCTCAGAAACACGAAGACAGTAATTTAGTTTAATATTTCCACTGTTTAATACTTCTTTCTCCACTTTCTGTTGGCTTTATGTCTAAATGCTATCAGAAATCATTTATTTGGAACAAATTTATAATGGAGATTATGAAGGCAGTACAAAAATGACCCCCAAGGTTCTTGTTCCTTACCCTAGAAAGCATGCCTGTGACAATAATCCCCCCGTCTAAATTGGTTAAACTGTGAATTTTAACACAGTTTAAAGAGTTCTGCTTTCTCTGACTGGCTCACCATGTACAATAGACTGAAAAGGAATTGTACCTGGATAGTTAAGGTACTAATTGATTTTTGTCATAATCAAAAGGACAGCCATCCAGGTTAGGCTTGTTAAAATCATGTGGAAGACCCTGAAGTAGGAATTGGGCCATTTCAGAAGAGAGAATTTTTCCTGCTAGAAATCATGAATCACTTTAGGAATACATGATTATATTGCGAGAGGGGCTACAAGAGGTAATTTTAAGTGGCCCCTATTAAACAAATAGCAAGAAGACAAAGACCCAGTATGCCAAGGAAATGTATTTTGCCAGCCACTGCACAAACTCTGTGGTGAGCCAAGCTCCACGAGTGAGAGCAGCTTGGAAGATCCCATAGAACAGCCATATAAACTCAAAGCACAGAGCCCAAGGAAACTACACCTGTCTCCGAATTCCAATATTCATAGAAACTGTGAAATAATAAATCTAGGCTGTTTTAAGTCACCAGATTTGTAATTGGTATGCTGCAGTAGAAAACTTATGCAAGCAATCTTTATTTTTTGCTATGGATTAATGTAGTAACCTTGAGACAACATTCACATCTTACCCATCTGTGCCAAATCCATATGCTGGAGCCCTAGTTATTTCTCTTGAAACATTAAGCATTCTAAAGTGTTAGCTCTGTGAGGTAGGGGTTTTGTCTTGCTCAAAGTCTTCTAAAGGAAAGCTAGCATATAATATATGTCCTGGAGGGCTAATGTTTCATAGAAAAGTTATATTATATTGTATATATGCTAGAAATTTGGACTGCTGTACTGTCATCTCTTCACATGTATCTGCTCATTCCCATTGCATACAGAGGTACGCCCCTGATGGAAGGAGAAGGCTTTACAATAAATAGCTCTACCATTTGGCCTTTAGAGTTAAAAAAATACTGGGTGCAAATTTTAAATCATAACACTGTAGCCCCTGAAGGCTGTATGATCTCATTAATCCCTAATTTTTTCATATATTAAATATGAATATGGTTATGAATTTAACTCAGTAGTACACAGCTGTGGGCTTATTCCTCAGCACATAAAGACTAAAAGGTTTTCTTATCACTCAAGTTCTTTTTGAATATTAAACAAAAAGTGCATTTCACATATCTTACCATGATTGGCCTGTGCAGTAGAACAACAAATTTATTTATGATTATACTACATAATACCTGCTACTTTTGCCATTTTCTTCCTGTTCCCAGTCATATATAGCAGGCCTCTTCATAACTCCTGCCTTTCCCTCATGATAAAAATAACAAAATACAGAAATCCTGGCAGTTTCAAATTCTACCTCTTCCTTGCCAGATGACTGTTACAAATGCCTTTACAAGATTGGCTATCTGTGAAATTGGACTCATAGTATATAGCTCTCCATTCTGTATTGACACTAAGACTACATAAAATAATTACATGGAATAATGGCAAAAAAATTAATAAGGTCACTTTCTAAAAGTGCAATATGATGAATATTGTGCATAATATTTTAAAGATGCATGGAGAACATTCTCTATTACTGCTTTTAGTGTTTTGAGTAATTTGTTTTTCCTGAAAAAAAATCAATGTGCTTTTATTGCTGGTGATACCTAACTAGACATTTTTCTTTCAGTTAGCTACAGATTGAAACAATTTACAATTGCTTTCTCATTCAAAACTTGATCTTTTTCTTTGCATTACTATTTAGTGCATCAATTTCTAACTTATGCATTCGTCTTATATTTATAAAGTTTTTTTTCTGAAATTGTAAGTAAATACAGAAAATGCTGGAAGAGAAAAAGAGATGTGTGTGTGTGTGTTTAACTGTCATTTAGGTTACTATATATGTGGTGATTTATGTAGTGCTGGTATAAAAAAAAGTAAGAGATAATCATTTTACGATGTTGTTCCATAAGTTATACTACTTATCACTGAATATAACATAGATGTAATATGTAAAAGGTAAATACACTGATTCTCATATGACTGTTTAGTTGAACAACGGAATCCCTGTTCTGGCAAACAGTACTTTAATGAACCAATGTTATATTAAAGCTGGTGCTCTCTTCTTTTCGGGAAGCATGACTGAATCTCCATTATAGGTAGCCACCTTTCAAAAATCAAATTCAGTCTGAAATTCAAATTATATATCATCATCTATACCTCATTGTGCAGGATTTTGTGCTCTAATGATTCATTTCAGAAGAATCAAGCAATTAGACTTGTCAATGAAAATATTGGTCAAATCATTGATACTATTCTTTAAAGACACTAGTTGATTGTTTCACAATTTTTTAACTGCTCTGATTACTATATTCTAATAAAGCATGCTTCTGCATACATGACACCGCTTTATTATGCTTTATTATGGGAAAATAATCAGAAGTCTTAACTGAAAGAAACAACTTATAAATGTAGTCATAGTTCAAGATATTCTGACATTACTTCAATTTGCAAGTAAATAAAGTCTCTATGACTTTATTGAACAAGGATAGGTAAATATTAGCAAATTCTCACTCCTTTTGTTGGGTTGGGCGATGACCCTGCTGCCAAATCTTTAGCGTGAAGATGGAGTTCTCTCTGTTTCTCTTAAAAAGGATGTCTTATGTTCCAATCATCACTAACATGAACCAAAAATAATTAAAAAGTGATATATTGTAAATATAAGCAGCAAATACCAATAACTCTTTGGAGTTTTATCTATCTGTTACTTCTTTACCTTAATTTTTCCAGTTCAAGGTCACAGCTGTAGTACTTTATAGAGCCAAGAAGAAAGAATGAAATGTTTCTTGCACTGATATTGTTCAATTGGTATTCAGTAAAATAAAGCTATTGCTTGCAGTAAGGGGTGAGAACTTGCCTTTCACCTAAAGCCAAATTCATTAGAAATTCATGCTCGCAGCCCAGAGAAAAACGGCGTTTTTATGAGGTTCCAACAAGTAATATATCTGCATGATGGGTTGTTCCAAGGAGCTAAGCAAATGAAAATGTCAGTTTGCAGAAACTGTCAAAACCAGCCCATAACTTAATTTAGAATTGCTGCTTGTTTAATAAAACACCAGTAGCCCTATCAGACAGAGTTCTGTCAGCATTTTCAAAGAGCACTTCTTTTCTTCCACTTAACTTAGGTTTATAAGTACCCTGGTCTCTGCGAGTGGGAAAAGAACATTAATTAAACATAACACCCAGTCACCGTGCAGTCACAAATGCAGTCAATGTTGTAAACCTATGACATGGTAGAAACTTTGATCTGAATATATCTTGATACATTAAAGCAGGACCCCAGTTCATAAGTGATTATCAATCAGGGTACTTTGCTCTGTGTGTTGCATGTGGCATTCTCAAAACATACAAATCGAAAAGTACTTTTATGAATCTACACTATATAGTACAGTTTTCCAAATGTGCATTGTTTATTTCTCATTTAAAGTAAGTTTTTATCCAGGTTTGTTGTCAAAACACTAAGGGCACTACTTGTCTTTTACATACGAGTGTGCCTTTATAGACGTCACCCAGGGCTTCATCTTTTGAGCTTGCTAGCTATTGTGAAACAAACTTGTTAGACTGGCAATGGATAATGACACTTCAGTAGAATATATGCACTAAGTCGATTACATTAAAAGCTAGTAACAGAGGATTTCTGAAAGGGTAGGGCAGAATATGACAAGTGTAGGATGTGAAGAAACACATTACAAAGGGAGAAAATAATTGTGTTGTTTTAATTGCATAGAATAATTTGATTGTAAGTTTCAAACACAGGCTGAGAAAGAATGTAATCAGTTCCCCACATGTTGGCACAATAGAAATTTATGGGGAGGCTGTATAAGAAAGAATATGAGAGCAGCTAAATGAACTCAGTCACTATGATGTGGAGCCTTCCATTTTGTTGAGAATGAAAAAGAGTGCAAATGCACAGTGCACCAGATTTGGCAGCAAGCTATATTTTCTCAGTATGGCAGATTCCAATTGTGCCTGATTATCTGAGAAAGATCTACACACCTGCTTCAGTTATTCTCAAGATGAATGATGATTACAGAGTTTAGAAATGGCCTTTCTTTCCTCTCTACTGATGGTTCCTCATATGTGGGGGAAAGCAGTTTATCCAACTATCTAAATAACACTTGGAATTGTTAGATCATGAAATGAGTGTTAAGAGAAATGCGAAAAGTGGTTTTGGTTGAAGAGAATGTTTTGACAACTAACTATTTTTCCAGACTTTATATATTTTGTTTTCCTTTAGCATCAATTCATTATTATAAACTCAGCTCCACAGGCCTGTAACAGAGATACCATGATGCAAATTTTTGTCATTGTGTTTCATTACTTCCAGTCAATTTTACAATTATGTCATTTCTTTCCACATGCTACTTTCAAGTCTGCCCTTGATTTACTGTTTATGCAATTCCATGCAAATTGGCGAATCACCCTCTCATCCCACAAACAATAGCTTCTTATATAATTTATTTTTCCTAATACTTTAATTTATTTCTGGCCTTGAAACATTATGAAGATCTAACTTGAACACCCACTGTGTTTGCGAGAGCAGAAACATCATTAAGTGATATCTTCAGTCGTTTATAGTTGTTCATCATGAACTTAAAGTTACCTGTAACCATCAGTAGATTTATTGGTAGATGCATTGTCAGCTCTAGAGGATAGATGTAGGCATGGGAAATCTGCAGAACAAATGTCAAAGATATCAAAGGCTGATGTAGCTTTCTTCAGGAGCAGAACCATTCAAAGTGGTTAAGAAGTCCATTTCAAATCAAACAGATAGAAAGGAAAAAAAACTACATTTTAAAATCAACAAACTTTTAGTATCTATTTAATTAGTGCTCTAATTATGATTTGTAAGGATATAAGAACTCTGAATTTAAACTAAATTTCCATTTAAAAGAGATGTCTTTTACAATGTTTTATATAAAAAATGGCTTCAAATAAAAAATGGAAATAGCAATAATAAAATATCTTTCTGTGTTAAAGTTCATAGTCTTTAATATATAACCAAAAATGTAGAATTTATCTTGAGTAGTATAATGTTTGTGATTGAATAAGCATTTTCTTCAAAATATATCATATATATAATGAAGAAATGTCAAAATTAATATTATTTTACAAAAATGAAGTAAATTTTTGCATAAATAAAATGCATATAATATTCAGATCACTAGTAATGAAATTCCAAATTATAGACAAAAGCAAAAAATAGTGCTTATTGGGTGTCTACTATAGATAGAACAAATTGCAAAAATATACTGTCTTAAAACAACATAACAAGTTTATTCCCATACACTTTTGGAGATTAGAAATCTGAAAGGCAAAATGTATCATCAATAGGATAAAAGAGCAGCCTACACAATGAGAAAAGATTTTCACCAACTCCACAACCAATAGAGGGCTAATATCCAAAATATATAAAGAACTCGAGAATCTAGGCATCAACAAACCAAATAATCCACACCTGTCAGAATGGCTACGAACAATAACACATGTGACAGTTCATGCTGGTGAGGATGTGGAGAAGGGGGGACACTCCTCCATTGCTGGTGGGAGTGAAAACTTGTACAGCTACTTTGGGAATCAATATGATGTTTTCTCAGAAAACTGGGAATCAATCTACTTCAGGACACAGCTATACCACTCTTGGGCATATACCCAAAGGATGTTCAATCATACCACAGGGACACTTGCTCAACTATGTTCATTATTCACAGTAGCTAGAACATGTAAAAAACCTAGATGTCCATCAGTCAAAGAATGGATGAAGAAAATGTGATACATTTACACAATGGAGTATTACTTGGCTATTAAAAAAATGACATCATGAAGTTTTCAAGCAAATGGATGGAATTGAAAATACCATCCTGAGTGAGGTAACCCAGATCCAGAAAGACAAACATGGTATGTACTCACTTATAAGTGGATCTTGGCTGTTAAGTAAATGATAATCATGATAGGATCTACAGACCCAGAAAGGCTAAGTAACAAAGAGGGCTCTAAGGTAGACATATGGATCTCCCTGAAAAGGGGAAATAGAATAGAGTTTTTCAGTGGACTGGGGGCAGGTGGAGATGGGAACAGGAGGTATCAGGTGGAAGAAGGCATGAATGAAGAGTATAAAATGAGACAACTGGAATTGGACAGCATTTGGGGGAGAGAGGCAATGTGGAAACCTAGTGCAGTAGAAACTCCCAGGACTCTATTAAAGTGAGCCTATCAAGGACTCTTTGTAATGGAAGATATGGAGCCTGAACCAGTCATCTTCTGTAACCAGGCAAGGCTTCCAGTGTTGTGACTGGGACAGCAACCCAGCCACAAAATCTTTGACCTACAATCTATCCTGCCTGTAAGATATATCAGGGCAATGGAGGCACAGAACTTTAGGAATGGCCAACTAATAACTGGCCTATTTTGAGGCCCATGTCGTGAAAGGGAGCATGCTCAACATTGCCTAGATGAACAGGAACTGGAGGCTGGACATCCCTGAGACCTAGAATTAAAAAGAAAATCAGTAATGTGATTCCTAATGATATTCCACTATACTCATAGAGCAGTGCCTAGTCCAATTGTCATCAAAGAGGTTTCTTCCAGCAGCTGATGGGAGCAGATGCAGAGACCCACCGCCAAACACTAGGCAGAGAGAGAGTGCCCAAATTGGAGATCTCCATCAAGTCTTTTCCCTTGGAGCTCAGGAACCCTGCAGAAGAGATTGGGGGACACATTGTAGGAGCCTGAGGGGATGGAGGACACCAGGAGAACATGGCCCATAGAATCAACTAAGCAGGGCTCTTAGGGGCTCACAGAGCAATCACAGAGACTGCATGGGTCTGCATTGGGCCATCTACAAATATGTTATTGTTGTTAGCTTTGCGGTTTTGTGGGACTCCTAACACTGGGAGTAGGAGTGTCTCTGACTCTTTCTCCTGCCCTTGGGACCCTTTTCCTCCTACTGGGTTGCCTCTTCTAGCCTTAATATGAGGATTTGTGCCTAGTTTTATTGCATCTTGTTATGGCCATGGTCAGTTGCTACCCCTGGGAAACCTGCTCTTTTCTAAAGGAAAATGGAGGAGAAATAGATTTGGAGGAGAGAGGATGTGGAGGTGGGAGTCTGGGAGGAGTGGAGGAAGAGGCGACTTTGGTCTGGAAGTACTGTATGAGAGAAGAAGAAAAAAAAAATCTTACCAACTTCCTGTTCAAAATGTGGAGAAGCTTGCATTCCTTTATGGAGGCCCTGGGAAAGAATCCACTTCTTTGTTTTAACCAACTTCTAGAGCAGTGGTTCTCAGTCTTCCTAATACTGCACCACTGTAATAAAGTTTCTCATGTTGTGGTGATCTCCAACCATAAGATTATTTTTATTGTTACTTCATGACTGTCATTTTGATAATGTTCTGAATCTGAATGTAAATATTTTTTGAGACAGAAGTTTGTCAAAGGGGTCATGACCTGTAGGTTGAGAACCACTGTCAAGAGACATCTCCCATTCCTATGCCTTTTAGTGCCCCTTCTATATTTAAAGTCAACAACATACCATCTTTATGGTCATTCTTCCAAACATATCTCTCTGGTTGTCCAGTTTTGCCTTCCTCTTCTACTGCCTAATGATTAAGTAGATTTCATTAATTTCATCTTGTTAGCAACATTAATTCCACGTGCTACTGCAGTTCCTATCTATCCTGGAAACTAATATATCTGTGGAGTCTAGATATTAAGATGAAGACTTTCTCTTTGAAGAGGTGGGTTCTTCTGCCTACCACCCAGTGGAACACACTTTAGTATGCCCATGAAATCCATTGTCAGTTAGGCAAATTAAGTACATTACAACTTTCAAATTTACCACTATGTGTTTTCTTATAATATAGAAAGGATGTCAATTTGATTTTACAATGTACACTTTTGACTTTGTGGAGGTCCAGAAATACATATGAAATTTGTGAGCATTAAAGATTCCTCAAACAGAAGTAATGAGCTATGGCACTAATATATAAAAATAACTCCAGAATAAAGAATAAAGATAGGAAACTGCTAGTACCTTTAAACTTACTCCTGTGAGCCACTAGCCATTATTAATCTCTTCTTTACTCTAAGTTCCACCAATAAAAAAGATTATTTTAAACATTAAATTATTTTATGTTTTCATTGAAGTTGCTATACTTGAGGTGATTATTGTGGAAATGGGAAGTAGAAAGATAAGGGAAACGTTCTTCAAGCAAATATATTGCATGATGACCATGAATTACATGAGAAATGGAGTGAGGAAGCTGTTTTAGGCTGAAGTAAGTAATCAAATTTTCACACAAAAACACTATGATGCAGTGGGGAAGATGGTGGGTAAGGAACGAGGTGTAAGTCTCTGCTTTGTGCCTAATTATTGTGTCATTTTGAGTCAGCTGAATGGCAATTTAGTGGCTCATTTTTTCTCTTTGAAAAATGACTTTATGGAGAATTATAACTGGAGTTCTGTATCATTGAGAACTATTCTGATGTTCTTGTATGTCCCTAACCTCACATGGACCATGGACACCATAAGTTTCACATAATCTGTAGCACCTTTTGGAAGAAGGAAGAGGCAGAGGCCAGAAAGAAAATAAAGCTGGTGGATTTTATAAGACAAAGCTTGTATTGCAGGGTTTGGAAGCAAAGAGACAACTAAATTGTTAAAACCTAAAAAAAAAAGAAAAAAGAAAAATTTTGTGCATCTCCATGCTTCTTGACTATGTTCTGAGTTTCTTATCAGTGGAGATGTGAATTATAGAGGGTATTTAAAGAGAAATGGCATCTAGACATTTTACTTTATGTCCTATTGTGTCTATTGTGTAAAGAATAGATTTTATTCTAGAAAGTGAATGGCAAAAACAAGTTTGCTGGAACTTTTTTTTGAACAAACCACTTTATGCACTGAAGACAGACTCTCAGATTAAGATAAATGATTCCACAAGATGCAGTAAAACCAGAGATAATTATTAAAGCAGAAACAGGATGGACCATAAGTAAGTTCTCTTCCACATTCATATTTAGATGATGAGAGAGAGAGAGAGAGAGAGACAGACAGACAGACAGACAGACAGACAGACAGACAGACAGACAGAGACAGAGACAGATACAGAGACAGAGACAGAACGAAAGATCATGCCAAGCTCATCCATTGAGTTTCCCGAACTAGAATTAGGAGTAGAACCATTTTTCCTACCTGTTAGGCTTTATTTTTCCTACTGCAATTGCATATGGAATTCCATACAGTATTAAGGAAGATTATTTGATTAAATATTGACAATATTACCATCAAGCACTAGTTTTAGAAGCAGTTGCAAAACACTGTTCTAGAATCTTTTCTAAAAGTACTTCTATTGACCCTTTTAGTCATTCCATGAGTCCTGTAAGTTATTTCTGTTATCTATCCTGGTTTTATAGGAGCCGTATCTATGCAGTGGTTCACATTTTTAATATACATTAAATATAAAACTTTAATCAAAAGAGTTTAATGCCATGCTGAGTGTTTCCAATTGCAATAACATCTCCAACCTTAATTGCTATAAGAAAAAAATTAAAATTCTAGATAGGTCATAGCTTTTGTCATCATCACAGTAACCTGATAAAATCTTCTCTATCATTTGGATGTCTAATCTATCTATCTTGTTTTCAATTTTTCATGAAGCTCACTCATTCATTCATTCATTCAACATGTCATGATTGAGCATTGGTCACATATATAGAAAATTTACAGGTATAAGGAAAGCTACAAATGATAATGGAATTAAAAATGTTTTCAGGTATGATAAAAGTGGCCTAATACAAATCAAATAAATAACAGAGATAATCCCAAATCTTAGTTTTTACATATTTAACATGTGTTAAATGCTACATGTATGCATGCTAGACATGTATGCATGATTTCCTCATTTTTACAGCAAACTTTTAAGACAAAGCGTATTTATCCACTGGGGAAACTACAAAACAACATTAAAACACATGAGACTTGATTACATAAGCAAACTGTCTATAATTTCTTAAGAAAGGAGAGTAGTAGTATTCAAATCCAGGTCTTTGTGAAAGAAGATTCTATTTTATTTCTATTATTGTATTCTTAACCTAATAGCCTAATATCAAAGAAAGAACAAAAGAACATGAGATGCTCCTCCAAACACTAGAAGGGGGCCTTTGACAGAATCTACTGTGAAATCTTTTCAAAAATCTTTACAGATTCCTGCTGTATCCATCATTTCATCCATATTTGACAGTAAGGAATAGTGTTAGAGTTCATCTCCAACCTTTCTATTTAGACCAGTGGTTCTCCATCTTCCTAATGTTGTGACGATTAATACAGTTCCTCATGTTGTCATGACTCCCAACCATAAAATTATTTTGTTGCTACTTCATAACTATAATTTTGTTATTATTATGAATTGTAATGTAAATATCTGATATGCAGGATATCTGATGTGTGATCCCTGAATGGGTCACAACCCACAAGATGAGAACCACTGATTTAAACTAACCAACTATATTTGAAACTAATATATTACTAAGAATTGTTAGATTACATTAAGACCCCCATTTGGAGTTTATGTTTGGAGCATGAACACACTGTTCAATCTCATAAATCTGATCCTGTATTCTAATCCAGCTGAAATGGTTTCACAATAAATTCAACAGCTGTCATCTACCTTGTCTTACATTGGAAGTGTGCTTGAAAATCACTCAGTGATGTTCTCTCACACCAAACACCCATGACCCCAACTCACAACTAAATAAAGACCTCATTGATTGTCTCTGTTGCTTACCTCCTTGCTATGACCAAATCCATTACACATAGTAGCTTATGTAAAAAAGGTTTTGTTTTGAATCCTGATTTGAGTGGATAGAGTTTATCATGGGAAGGTATGGTAGTGAGAGATTGAGACAACTACTTAAGTTGCATTCGTACTCAGGGAAAAGAGATGGATGCTTGTGCTTTCTCCTTTCGTATTTTTTTTTCTTTATTTAATATGGAACCACAGTTCATTGGATGGTGCCACCCACTTTCAGGGTTGGTCTTCCCCACTTAGTTAATCCTCTTTGAAATGTGCTCACTGACACACTCAAATGCCTGTTTCATTCATGCTCTAGCTGTTTCTTAAGCTGATCAAGATGATGATAGAATTTAACCATCAAGCTGCATCTCTACTTCATACTGCTTAGTCAAGTATTCTGCTATCTTTTTTTTCCCTTTGTGACTTCACTAGCCTAGTCTGTAGAACTCATGGGTATAAGAAACTTCTTTGAAGCCTCTTTCTCTTTTTCTCCTATGGCTGTACCAACATATACATTAGATGAACAGATGAAATGAATGAAAATAAACTCAAGTGATTAACATTCTAACTATATTATTTCAGCCTCAAGACTAATGACTCTTGCCCCTACTTGATTTTCTACTTGATTTCCCATTTTTCTCCTACTGTTTCTCTTCGCTACCTGAGAAGATCCCCTGACTCTAGGATATGGTACTTTCTTTCAAACAGTTATCCACTTAGGGACTAAACTTTCTTCCCTTGTACCAAATAATGATGTAATTTCAGTTCTTCATGGGTTTTGAGTGACACTGATGGCAAGAAAAAGATTCTGTTTCGATCTTTAGAGGGACTTTAATTATAGACCCTTTTTTTTGATTTGCATACTGAGAATTAAACCCAGGGGTTCAGATGGAAGTTAGGAAAGTGTCCTACAACTGAGTTACATTTGCAACTGAGGTTCTGAATTATAAAGCAGTTTTCTCTTCTCTCTGCCATTCATATGTAAATATTATGTGATAACATGTGTATCTCTGTTTGTTTCTGGTGTTATAATAACAATATAATGCAATATAATATAATAAAACAATGTAACATAATGAGAATATAATAACATACCTCACAGCTTAGGGGTGTAGCTCTATTATATTCAGATAGTGACTTGACAAGACAAGTACAGTCTCCTTGTCATTGATGCTTGCAATCAACACTGGAACAGATAGTTGACAGCTACATTAATTTTTTTGCAAATGCTGCCATAGAAACCAATGTAAAAGTGACTTTGTGCTGGAATATGACATCTCTGAGATCTGTCTGGTGAATCATTGACATAGAAAGTTAAATAAATTAGAAAGCAATTTTACATAGAGCCTCATGGATTTTCAAAACGTGACTCTCAAAGCATTTGAACAAAGTAACTCTTTAGAAAAAGAAAAGACATTTGTTCTTAGCCTATTAAACTCACAGGAAAGGCTTTCTTTACATGTTAATACCATGTTTATTGAAAAATTATTCTGTCCAAAGCATTTAACTGACCTCAGGAATTATTTAAAGTTTTTCTTTTAAACCTTTTAAATATTAATGGTCTCATTTTCCAATTCTAAATCAAACTTTGCATAAAATTCAGAAGTCATGTTTTAATAGGCATAAAATATATGTTTATAAAACTAATAATTATTATATTTTCACTTCATGTGTAATTGCATCTATATTTTATATATTTAGTAATGAATATTCCATTCTCTATATTTTGCAATAAATACCATTTCACTACTTACATTCAACAAACATAAAATTACTAAAAATTTCTTCTTAAAAATTTATTGGCATGGTCACCTGTAATCATTCCTGTTAAAATATCTATTACTTTTCTCATTGTTGTGATGAAATACATAGCAAAAGCAGCTTAATCAGGGGTTATATTTTGACTTAGAGTTTGAGGGTACAGTCAGTGGGAGAGGCATAGCATAAGGTCACACTCTGTCCACATTCAGGAAGCAGAAAACAATGAATGCTAACACTCAGCTCACATTTTTCATTTTTATTCATCCCAGAAAATCAGATAATCGAATACCATTGGTCTTCCCACCTCAACTCATGAAATCTAGAAATTCATCAGAGAACAACCCAGTTGTCTCCTAAATTATTCTTCATCCTGCCAATTTGACAATCAATAGTAACTATTACACCTCCATGGAATTTTTTTCATCTTTCCAGTTTTCCTCTATTTTTCTTTCTTCTGCCCTGTGTTGCAACTCCAGATTTTCTGTAAAGCCAGGCTTACATATGAAGTGGCAATCTACCAGAGAATAGATCTTAGAAAGTGAAAAACTGATGACAGCACACTGAATATACTAGGTCTAATGGTTCTTTCATCCATGACACTGATTTGTGTGTTGGATCCACATGGGCTTCATTCTGCTCTAGGATGGGAACTTTGCAACCACTCCAGGAACTGCATTTGGGGAAGTCTAGAGCTATTGCCAACATTTGAAAGTTCTGTAAATTTTGCCTCTAGAGGAGAGAAACTAATTTGACAATGTTTATTTCATATATAGTAAAACAAAGAAATAACTTTGACCCCCAAATATGTGTAAAATATAGCTTGAAAATCAACAACTAGTGTTGTATTCATCTCACTTGTGTTTATATGTTCTGATTTAAATGGAGCATACAAATTAGAACAAGTTGTTCAAGATGCCTAGATATTTGCTGCAATATACATACCTTTAAAAATAATTGCTTTTATTCATACTCCTGTCTCTTATACACATCTAGATGTGTATAAGAGACAGTTACAGGCCCATGCACAACAGAGCATGTGTAGAAGACAGAAGACAATTTTCATGTACTTGATTATCTCATTCCTCCCTTACCTGTGTTCTGAGGACTAAACACATTTTGTCCAGTACATGATTGCTTTAAAATTAATCAATTTCTCATTAAAATATATATTAAGTATTAGCATATCCTCATAAAATAAAGGGCATACACATCAATTAGGTATTCTCTTATTTAGTCATTTCATTTTAATTAAATATATAGGATATGTTGTATAAATATTTTATATGATATAAGTTCTGGCCACAGGATAATCCTCATATACATTCAAACATTATAGAACACATATGGAAATGAACATCGCCTCAAATCTCGTCACTTGGGAGGCTAAACATGAGGATTTCTGAGAGTTTGTGCCTGCCAGTAATAGCCTGTTTCATAAAGAACACAAAGAAGGAAAAGGAGGAATAGGAGGAAGAGAAGGAAGAGGAGGAGGAAAAAGCAGATAACAGAATAACAGAGAAGAAAACTAAAGAACAAAAGAGAATATTCAAAAGATTTAATAGTGGTAAAAGGTAAAAGTCATTTCTTGGTGGAAGCTTATGTAAAGCTTTAAAATATGACTTTTCAAGATGGCTCAGTGAGTAAGGGCACTTACCACCAAACCTGAGTTCAATTTTCAGAAGTAACAGAAGAAGCATAGAATCCATGCTGAAAGTTCTGACCTCTACATGTGTGCTATGGCTTGTGCTAACACAAAGAAACAATGGTTTAAAAGACAATAAGAGTCAAGAACAGAACTATAACCATGAATATTTTGGTATGGCATCTTGAGAATTTAGTAGAACATACTAGAGTCCTAACACATTCCAACTTTGTAAAGGCACTTCACTGCTGTAAATTATAAAGAGGTAGAAAAACAAGCTCAAGTGTGAGGAAAATATACATTTCTTGATTATTTTACTTTGATTTTATTCAAAAGAATAAAGCACAAATTAAATTTGCAAGCAATTGATGTCATATATATTATAACATCATATGAAATCTTATAAACTAATAAGGAAAAATACACAAAATATTTTCATGTAATATGAACAGCTCATAAGAAAGGACATGAAATTGCCTTTGAAATGTACAAATATACATTTAAATTTTTGTTATAAATCAACTATAAAAGAATATACACTTTTACTCATTAGATTGTCAATGTAAAATGGAAGGAGTGTAGAAAATCAGGTATTGTTATATTGCTGATGAGAATTTAACTGAGATAATTTATATGTTGTGCAATTTACCAGTATTCTTTCATACCAAAACTGTGCTTACTCTGTAAATTTCTCAAATTTATTTTTATGATACACTCTTTAATAAAATATGCTCAGTGTGTGTATTTAAGTGTTTTTATGCGTATACTAATATTGGGCCTTTCTTCAATAGATGTCAATAAGAATATGATTAATCTATGGATAAGAAAGATATAATTTTATATGTGTTAGTATGGAAAGATGCTGAAAATATTGTTAAATGTAAAAGTAAAAATATTGAAACTATGATTTGATATGTTATTTCTAAATGGAAAGTATATGAACATGTCTACACAAACACACTCTCATGTCCATTGGCTATCTCTGGCCTATTTGTACTTGAATTTGGTCCTAAAAGTTATGTTTAGGGAGCAAGACTTTTCTGCAGAGATTGGAGTAGAACATAAACTTATTTTTTAATTTGTATTCTTTTATAACATTTACAGTTTTATTTATTATATGGCTTGCACATGTAATGTAAAAGTAAAAAGGATTTGTATAAAATTTCTCCAGGAAGAACATCCCATTCAGTTAGAATTACTTTTGCTGTATTAGGAATCTGGTACTAATGAACGTGAAACATGAGAGGGAAATATTTCCCTGATATTTTGACACCTGAGATCTTTTGATAGTTTTGCCCAATTAATATTCTTAACAGATTGGGGAGATCATGTTTTGACCCAAAAATGCAATAATCCATTAAAGTTTCTCCTTTATAACCCATTAACACTGACAGCACCTTTTAAAAATTTTATATCAAAGTCTCAGTTATTTAACCATTTTCCAATTATTAAAGCCATATATGAATCTGACTCACATTTTTGTATTCAGAACAATGAAGATCAAAATAGGTATTTCTTATGTCAATTATAGAATATGACATTGGAAGGGGGTAGAGAGTAAAATGAATAGAGAAATCAAAATTTCATACATACATGAGAGTATTTAATGGCTATTAGAAGACTCCAGTGATTTAATTTTGGTCCTAGTTTGGGTTGCTGTTGCTATGATGAAACGCCATAACCAAAAGCAGTTTGGGGAGAAAATGGTTTATTTAGCTTACACTTCAGCATTGTTGTTCGTTACTGAAGGAAGTCAGGACAGAAATTCAAACAGAACAGGAACCTGGAGACAGGAGCTGATGCAGAGGCCATGGAGGGGTGCTGCTTACTGGCTTGCTCCTCATGGCTTGCTCAGCCTGCTTTCTTATAGAATCCAGGACCACAAGCCCAGGAATGATACCACCCACAATGGGCTGGGCTACCCCTCATCAATCATTAATTAAGAAAATGCACTACAGGCTTGCATATAGCCTGATCTTATGGAGGCATTTTCTCAAATGAGGATCCCTCCTGCCTGATGACTCCAGCTTGTGTCAAGTTGACATGAAACTAGCCAGCATGATTTTCTTTATTACTACTCAATTACTGACTGATATCTTTAGTAAATACACATAGTATAAAGTAACAGCTGCTAAAGTAGTGAAATAAAAAGAAGCATAAGAATTAAAGATATGGAGGTTCTCATTTATTACTCCTTTTACATTGAAGTGCTTTTTTCCTAATTAATAAGTAAATGCTTGCATAGGAAATTTTACACATCATTTTATATGTCTTCACTTGAGATTATAAAATGATTCTTTTAATATAATAATTTAGAAAATCATATTTAAGCAAAACTTAACAGTATTATGTAGATAAGTTTTAAATAAGAATTGATAATTTAAATATCTTTTCAATATACCTGATTTATATAATACTCACCAGGAATTTCACATTTTTTACATCACTTCATTTCAATTGTTATATTTTCTACTAACATTCACTGTGACAGTTAATGAGAAAGAAGCATTAAATGGAGTAACTAGGAAAACCACAATTTAGAAATGAGAATAACCACAAAAGTTTAGCCAAATAATTAAAGATACTTGATGAGCATTCCAGTAAAGTGTAAGTTAATTAACTTGAGCAAGAGTAAGATGAACATTAAACAATACTGCTCAACTTTCAGAAAACTGATGACACAATTAAACAAAAGCTTAGGGAAAAGATTTCAGAAAGCCAATTTATTGAGTGTCAAGTCTGCTATTTTTAAATACTTTCCATTTTTTTTTGGTATATATAGAAACTGAGGCAGAGAAGAGTTTGTCCTTGCATCATACTGGAGGCCAGTTCCTCATCCCTAAGGTTTCTTCCTTAAAGGTGTCCTCTCATTACTTTTGCTACATGACGTGTAAATTGATATGGTCTTCCTTTATTTATTTCTTTGTGTTATTATTTTAAAAAATCATCATGGAAAAGAAAGATATTCAGTTAACATCAGGCACTTCTTTTGATTATTTTGTGTAAACATCTGCTAGTGTTAGCAGTGGTACCTTGGCCATTGTCCAGTATATTTAATTGGCTCTTGTTTGCCCAGTCTTCTATAACAGACAATGTTATTACAGAATCTTTGGATTCTAAAACCTGCTCTCATACAAGTAAGCTCTTGAATGAGAAACTCTGTGTTTGGCTTGCTTTGAGCCATGTCAGTCCCCTTTTATTTGTGATGAAGATACTATTTTTCTTAACAATCATGCTAATTCTAAAGCAGGAAACATTTAGTTTGGATCATTTCATTTGTGGAATGATTAAAAGTTCAGGCAAGAAAATTGGAATGAAATTTAAATTAAACTATGTTATGAAGGAGGCAAAATTAAATTGGGCTCTATAACCACTGCATTGCAACACAGTCTGATGCTCATTTGCATCTGTTTTATTCTGTAATAATAAATGGTGATTTATTTGCCCAGATTTGGTGTTGATTTTTCATCTATTTTGTACTGTTTATATCCGGCATTCATTTGGTGAGTGTGTCCTAAGTTCAAATCAACGTTCTACGCACTCCTAACACAGTAGATAAAAACAAAACAGGAAAAAATTCAGCAGTGAAAAATTATATAGAGGAAAATAATGCATAAAATAATAATAGACAATGTATGTGGAGATCAATCAGGGATATATATATATATATATGTACATATATATCATTTCATTTAAATAGCCACACATACATATAACATAGATGATTACATAGTATCATAGAATTTAAAAAAAATGCTGCCTCTGGATTGATGTTTGAGGAAATTTAGACAAAGTAATGGCACAATCCACATAGCCAAGTTCAGAAAAGAAAATTACAGGTAGAACAAAGAAAATACAAAGGCCAAGGTAAAAGGTTGTATTTCAGGAGCAACAAAGAGTCCTATAAGTTGGGGAAAATGCTAAATGTAAACAGGGAAAAGCATGGTGAGTTTGCAAAAGATAAAGTAGGATATTGATGAGCAGACACATTTGAGAATGGATTTTCAATAAATAACACATATACAATGCAATGAGTACATTAGAGAATCAGAGCAACAAAGAAAATATGGAAGAGAAACTGGGGTGCATGCAGTTATATCCAACCTGCAGCCCACAGGCTGCTTGTGGCTCTGTGTATACAATGATATAAATGTGGTCCAACACAAAATCTTAAACTCACTTAAAACATAATGTGTTTTTCCTTCATAATTTTTGGTAACTCAATTGGACAGTTCTTGAACATGAACTTGGCACATGATAATTCTCAACTGCTATGTCAGAAGTTGGACACACATGGCAGGGATGCTAATATCGTTTTTATATTTTAGGACAAGATTTCTCTATTTCTTAGCATCCAGGAGATGGAAGGAAATAAAAATTTCATAGATCTGTTTAAATAATATTTTAAATATAAATACGAATTAAGATGAATTAGGACACAAGTGACAATACACTTGTCCTCACTCAGCTTCTTTTTCTGTGAAGCAAATGCATTATATTATTCTTTACATGAATCTGTTTTCATTAAATAAATTTCACAGTTGAGACATTGTTTTATTCCATCAAGATGTTTACAAACTTGTAGCTTATTAAATTCTGTCATCTTAATGTTTATTACATGGATTTATTTCTTGGTGGAATGTGGTGCACAGAAGCCACAGCATGCCTGTGGAGGTCAGAAGATGTCTTGCAGAGTCGGTTTTCTCATTCCACTATGTGGGCTCTGGGACAAAACTCGGGTCAAAAGGCTTTGCAGAAACTGCCTCAACTTGCTGAGCCATCTCAGCTGCCCTTATTTTTCACTTCTCCATTCCATACTGAAATTTTCATGATGTGCTTGCATTGCATATATGATGAACATGTTTTTTTTTAATTTCAATCTAAAGATTTAAGTAGCCAAAACCCATTTTAATAGAATGCTCATATTAAATATTCATGCCAAGAAAAATGCTCTTCACTTAGAATGCTATTATCTCTTTTTATCTACTGAATCTAAGATACTTTTAGGAAGTCTTAAAGAGAAGTTAATGTATTTCTTACCTATCTATACGTTCTCATGTCCTGAAAGATCTCAAGTTAAAATACAATGTAATCACCAGAAATGAACTATATCTTCTAGTACTAAATTATAATTCAAGGAATGTAAGAGATAATGTCTACTGTTATCCATCATTTGCTCTTGTATGTATTTAGGGAACAAGAAAGTGACCTAATATATCTAAGACAATAGTCACACAACATTTATAAAAGTGTATATTAAGAGGAGTGCAGAAAAGTGTTAATTATATGAAGAAATTAATACAATGAAATTATTTTGTTTATGGTAAAAGTTAGTCATGGTGATGAGAAAGAGCAACATAGCAATGCTGTTCCAGCCATGGTATTCTAAAATGGACAGTGAATTGTTCCAGCACATTAAAATCAGAGGGATGTAAGATAATAGTAAAAGAAATATGATTGGTAGGAATAGTTAGGTAAATTAAACCAAATGATATGAAACAGAGAGATCTATAGTCCACAGAAATGTGCAATCCCTTGAGGTTGGTCTCATTAAATTTTCCATTTTTCACACAAAGAACCTGAGCACACTGAGAAGGACTGACTGGACCCTAATGCTCTAAGGCATTGAGGTCTAAAGTTTTAACTTGTTGAAGTGTTTGATGAGGTTGGAGGTTTGGGGCACATTATTTTGTATCAACTATAATAGGCAGAAACTGACAAGAGACCAGGCAATGGATAATTAGAAAATCCAGACAAGAGCAACTTAAGACCTTTGTTTAGGGACCAATCGTGAGGCTATAATTTGATAGCTACAAGTAAGCAAATGATACCATCTTCTCACATTTAATAATTCTATAATTTACATTCATGGTTTATGTTTGTGAATATGGTGTTATACTGAGGCAGCTCATAAATATAATTTTCATGCACATTGGAAATTGGATATGTTTATACATATTAATGCTTCTGTGCTTGTGTGTACATATGCTTGTGTATGACAGACGTGGAGAAACAGCAATTATAAGGCTGTTTAAGCTAGCAAAGAATTATGATATTTATAGAAAAAAAGATATGTTCCAGGTGAAGGTGTATGCATTTATATACTAGTATGATGAGACTGAAGAACAAGTCAAAACATTCAAATGAAAGCAGAATAATCATATGTGAGACAGATTAAATATCCCAAAGTCACCTTGGAATAAATGCAAAATTGATGTTGACAGCTCAACAGTGACAGGAGACAAGAGACTGCAATGCTATGAAGCCACAAAAGATACAATTGCTATTTTAATCTCAACTATCATGTCTGACTAGAAAGTCTGAAGCCAGGAATTGCTTTTAAAAATAAAAGGGAACGTGCTGATACATGTCAGACTTTGTTTTCCCTTTTCTAACCCTCATTCGCGTACTTGAAACAAAAGAATTTATATTTCCTAGTTCAAATGATTATTTCATTGTATTTCTTGGAATGAATTGAGATTTTTAAAAGGCGAGAATGTAATTCACTCTAAGATTCTTCACTTGCCTTAAAAATTTCTATTTAAGATGGTTTTATTGGTCCACTATCATTTTTCTTATGTAAGCGTTAATATAAACGTGTGTATTTGTATGCATATGTATAGATGTGTTTTAAGGAATAGTAATTACATTTGTTCTTCTGAAATTATTTTCTTCAGTTCTGGGTTTCCTAGTTTGAAGCACAGTTGTGTATTCTCTGTGATAGGAGAATGAGTACAATTATTGGAGATGTTTCTCTCTTCATCCTACATCATTCCTCTATCTCTCTTTTATTAACACGTGTTTCATTAAGTAACTACAGTGATCCAGAGACTGATTTATCACATTTGACGATGCTTGTGTGATTCCTATCCCATCTACTCTTAGTATTACCACAACACAATTTTGTGACCATCCTCTTAATTACTTTCATTAATTATAATCTACTTTTCAGTAATGCCTACATTTTGTTGTATTTAGGAGGAAACATGTTCAAATTTGTATCATTTAATCAATTTATCTTTCCCATTCATAATTTTTGTTGTTATGATCAAATAAAAACTAAAACATCATGGACATAAATAACAAATAAAGTAATGAATGAAAAGGGAGCATGCCTTTATGATGAGTAATTTTCTAGATAGTACTTTGCACCTGCTATCAGGGAATGAAATGGGAGAGATACAATTTCCTGTGTGTAACTCATTACCAGAAATGGAGACACGTCAATTACTAATGACATGAAGTTCTGTCCATCCCATTAATTGCCAAGTTTGTTTTTGAGTCTGTGAAATGAATCTAAGGACATCATTACTGAACAAGTATAGGCACCCATTTTTTGTTGTTGGTTTTTTGAGACAGGGTTTCTCTGTGTAGTTTTGGTGCCTGTCCTAGATCTCGCGCTGTAGACCAGGCTGGCTTCGAACTCACAGAAATCCACCTGGCTCTGTCTCCTGAATGCTGGGATTAAAGATGTGTACCACCACCACCGGGCAAGTATAGGCACTCTAATGCTGATGTCCCAAATATTTCAATGTTCTCATTATTGGATTTTGTATACATAAATGAATAATGGTATTAGAGATGATGATAATGGTGGTTGCAATTTTGATGCTGTGCTAATTACGACAGTTTACATTTTTGATAAGTTAAAGTACTCTGAAAGTTATGCTGCTTTTTTTTACTTTCATCACATAATCTTGAAAACAAACCTATTTCATGCATGCTTTTCTCTCCTTTTTACATTAAAGAGAGCTTTGAGAAGGTGAATATTGTGATTCCTACACATACAACTTGTTTACATATCATGTGTGTCATACTGATAATCATAAGTATAAAGAAATTCCTCTCTTTCTTTATCCCTTGCCCAAGTTATTAACTAAATGAAATATGAAAATGATAAATTCAGAAGAGGCAAAGAGTTACACTTTTCAAGTTGTAAATTCTAAAAGGTTTACAAAAATACTTTGTGAAAATGAGAAAAGTATATTCATTTCCTTTTTCATCATATTTCTAGAAGAGCAAGTGAAGTTCATTTCTGAAACTTATTCCAAAATATGTAGTTTTAATATTGGCACCCATATAGCCAGAAATAAAACTTTGGGCACAGCTTGCCTGAAAATACTGCACCATTTGAATCCAAAAGAAGATATTAGAACTGATAAGAAATGTTAGTAAATCTGGCTCCTGTTTTACAGGCTGTATGGTAAAGTACTGCATTTATCTATTTACATCTTTCTGTTCTGCACAGAACAACCTTCTTAAACAGTGCAGATAAATAATGGTGACATTTTAGCTCTCTTTGTAAAGCTGAATTCCAGAAGGTAGGAAATATCCTTTCATGCTTACATTACCATGACAAGTGGAAAGAGATAAATCCTTATGGAATGGAATGTGGTGTAGGAGCTATGGGATTAATGCTTAACTGCTTCTTCCAATTTATTTCTCCTATTATATGTGTTAAAAATATATACCATATGTCATGCAGCATGTTTTAATCCCATCAAAATTTCTCATACAATTCCTCAAGGGATATATTTTTTGCTGCCAAGTTTTCACTGTTCGAATGCTGACTTCCTCTTCCTTTATGGAGTGCTCCATGCTTTATTTTATGATAACATATTGCTATGCCTTTTCTAGCAATATTTTTATAAGGCAAATAGTCCCAGGGGCACTTCCTTTGATAGTCATACACTTCACGGTGACAGAGAAGGATGGAAATATATCCAGAAAGCAATGTATCCATCGGTTGTTTTAATAGAACAAAAATTCCTTTCATGACACTTGTGAAAGACTTTCATTACAGGCAGAATTGAAATTCAGTCCTTGAACTGCGGTTTTCCTGCATCATTGAGGGTCAGTTTGGGATTAGTTCTTGTTGCTATGCAGCTTTTCAGTGACAGCACATTACACACAAGAGCAAATTCCGGGCTGTCTCTTTTAGTACTATTACGTACATATGACTTTTAGTGAGAAAACCTGCATATGATCGTCCTGGAAGGGATTTTTGCCTTTGGACCAAGTTTTCCCCTTTAAAAGGAATGAATAATCTTGAATGCTAGTAAGTAAAGAAGGAAAGTGTGGATAATTTTCACTGCAAAAAGAAAAGCACACTGAAACGTTACCCCAAGAAGATTTCTTTCCTCCACGTGGGGCTTTAGTTTGAATGGTAATAATATCCCTAAGGTTTCCATTTACCTGACACAGTATTGTTCGGCTAAGTTAAATAAGCTGTTGTCCACACTGGCTCCCAAGTATTAGATTATTAATAATCAGATGTCACTACAAATTTAACTCAACTTTAGTACTCAAATATAATGAAGCTGAAGTTATTTTTTCAAGTTGTTCTTGAATCTATTTACCTTTTGTCCAAGCAAGTGCACCTCCATCACAGTGTTAGTTGATGGGTCATGTTAAAGAAGAAATAACAAACACACATGGCCATTAATTTCAGAGGTGCATGTTGGGTTTTCATCCTCTTATAAGATGTAGTACAACTAGATGTCAGTTGAACAAGTAACATTATATTTTAATAAAGTGAGTATCCTGCTCATAGTTTTCCAATCCTGTCTTTTAAGTTATTTGAAGGGATTTAATACACAGGGAGGCAAACTGATGGGTTATGTGACATCATAACAGTATTGGCAGCATATTGGTAGTCAATATCAAGTAGCTTCTTTCTCCCTTCCCTCACCCTTTACACATTTCAGAGCTCAGCTTCTCTTTGTCAAACTCAAATTGGATTTCCTTTGCTATCAACTGGAGACTCAGACTTCTTTGACCCTAATTTGACAGACCTTCAAGGAGTTTCTTGTGACCATCTTTTCTATTTCTAACAAATAGCAAGGTTCAAATCCATTTTACAGTAGTAGATTCTGTTTGAAGTTTCCTGTTCCAAAAGTAATATCATGCTTCCTGAGCTCAATTCTTAAAAAAAATCCTATATTTAATGACTAGTAAAGTTTGAATTCAAGTGAAAATAAATTGTTTTGAGTAAAATTATCTATTAACATATTTCACTTCTCAAACCGACTTCAAAGTCAGATCTACAAAAGAAACAGTCAATACCATAAATACCTAAAGAAAATAGTAAGATTAATTTTTAGTTGTAATTGAGCCACAGAACTTAGACTAAACTTCTGAATTATATTTCTACTGGAATTCCCATTAGATCTGCATGTTCAAATGTGGTCAAAATAATTTTCAATTGCTGCCTTTACTTAAATTTCCATTATCACACTGAGAAATGAACAATTATTTTAGTTTGTTGGTTTTTTAGGAAATACAACCTTTATATGGTATCGTGGACCTTTTTGTCTTATTTCCACTTAAAAGAGTTTCAGAGAGGGAGACCAATAAAATATTGATTAATAATTATTGTGTTAAAAATACATGGTTTTTAGTGTGATATAATTAGAACTGAATGCATCTGCTGGAAAATTTTGCATTTCCTTGCTAATTATAGAATGAAGAATGCATTTTCTTATTTATTCTTTCAAACTAACAACTCATATTCTTTTTATTGAAAACATTTGTATACACTATATTCTAATCATGGTTTCTCCTCCCTCAGTTCCTCCTAGATACTTCCCACCTCCATACCCCCCCCAACTCTACAGCCTTCCTTTCTCTCTTTCTTTAGAAAACAAACAGGCAAACAAGCAAATAAAACAAACCCAGAATAAAAAAATTAAAAACCACAAGTAATACCTGCACACATATAAACATGATAAGATATAAGGATACCATCACTGTATACACCCACATTTAACATGAGTCTTTACACTTTGGTTAGCCCAATGTAGAAACTTCCTCACAAACAATTCCAGAAGTTTGTTTTTCGGATGATTCTAGATCCAGTCCAGTTGACAATAAGCATTAACCACCACAGAAGGCAATGGGCCTTTTTTTCTTCTTTTAGCATGAAGTTAACTTTAAGGATCAATGATTTTATTGAGATTTTCATTCATTTTTTTCTGTAGACATACACTTTAGTTTATGTGATTATGATAATACTTGACTGTTTTATGCTGATTTATTTTGTTTTCTTTTAAAATTCTCCCTGCATAAAATAAACAGGGCAAGCACATGTAGTCAACACCCCTGAATGATTTCTTCCTTTCTTTTATATCTTAGAGGATAGTTTCTATTTCCTTCCCTTTTGAAGGTATTTATCTTTCCAGAGGTGGTGGTGCATGTCTGTATTCCCAACATTTGAGAGATGAAAGCATGGGAGATTAAGAGTTCAATTCCTTTCTCTGCTACATAGCATGAGAACTTGTCTCAAAAATATGTTACTTATCTAGCAGTTTACCATGTTTTTTTATAAAATGTTACCTATATTCTCAATCTTCTATACAGTTAAATTACATGGCTGTGATAAAAATTTAATGATTTCAGAACTAATTAAGTAATGAATCAATGCTGTAAATAATAAATGCATATAACTTAATAAATAAAATAACTTTCATTAATATATCCTAAAATTTCTTTGCAACTTAAAATACATTTTTCTTGCTTTGTTAATGGTTATAAAAAGTTAGTTTTATGATTCCCTATTATTGACTTTCAGATTTGATTCTTTGACTATAGCCATCTAAATGCAGATAGCTTCTTCAGTGTTTGAATGATTATTGATGATAAACAACCACACAAAATAACAAGTGTCAGAGACCGACTCATTCACACACTCAGGAGTCCCACCAAAGTACTAAACTGAAAGCTCTAATATATACAGAGAGGACTTGGCACAGACTTGTATCAGGCCTGTGCTTGCTGCTTCAGTTAAAAAAAACATTGAAAAAAGTTCCATCTCTAAACAAGAAATCTCAGATGTGGTAAGAAGAAAGCAGAAAAAAGATTTGGAGCATATTGTTTTATTCAATTTTAATGCAAGAATAGACAGTTAAACATGTCCATAAAATGAGTAAATATATTATAGATAATGTAATATTCAGAACATACTGTTTTAATTTAAAACATACGTACACTTGTGTGAGTGATATAACCTTCACATAAACGTTGAAAATACATTGTCAGTTCCTCTTTCAGAGTTGGATCTACTAGGAAGATATCCATTTTAACAATCTTTTCAAACAACCAAATTTTCCTCTTATCATTTTCTCTGTTGTAGAGTTCTTCTGCCATCATTGTTTAACTATATTTAGTATGAGTCCAAGCTGCATGGTTTTTAGTTATTCAGAGAAGCTGAAATAACCAGCATACAAATAGATTGTGTAAAGAGCTGTGCTTTATATCAAAGAAAATAATTGTGAAACATATCATAATCAAACCAATTATATATAATTGTGTAGTATAATTGGAATTTTACTTCACTTATAAATAAATATGGAAAATTTTTATCATCTAATAAAGTATTAAATATGTATATTTCCAGTAATTTTATCATGTATGTTCCAAATTTCATAAGGATTCAGTTTCCATTTCATCTAATAGCTACATCAAAAAAAATCCTATTTAACCTCTTTTTTTTTACTTAATAAGAGTTAAGTCAAAATTACACCATAATGTTTAAACTTACTTAGGTGAGTTTGGAATAAATGTAAGCAATATATCCTACTTTTCTGAAGAGATTATCTAATGTCCCTAGGACTAAGCCACCTACTTAACAATTACATTTGTATTTATGCTTCATGCATTTGTCTCAGTCTGTGCTGCAATTACAGGTGATGGACATGAATTTACTGTAATTGACATTCATTCTAAAGCTGTGAGCCTCTCATGAGGATGTCCAAATTGTGACGTGTTTGTTTATGGTACATTTTAAGACTGATACCAGTTGGACTTTCCAATATCAAGCTCAGTCAACTTGATAATGCTTATAGCTCCATGGTACAGGCCCACTAGTCAGTAACTGTGGAAAGCAACTAGGGAGAAAGTGAATCACTCAAATATTCTTGTGGAATTGCCTTGTCCTTCCTTTCAGAATAATTCAGAGCCTGAAAGAGTATAACATTGAACTAAAATCCTATGTACACACAAGGCAATTCTTTCTAACTAAAAATAAAAAAAAACATTGAGTTAATTCTGAAGAAAAGTGTAGGAGCTAAGGCATTGATGAACTTAGGCCAAACAGATCTCAACTCTGAGAATAAAAAGCTGAAATGTGACTGGGGTGACAAAGGAATGAAGAAAGGATGGACACACATACAGAAAAGCTAGGATCAGGAAGGCCATGAATTCGAAACAGTGTGGAAACAGTGTGTTTCTTATACACTTTTTATGCACCGCTGAGCCAGGAGGCAGGGTTATTGTATACAACTGAAAGAGGAAAGAGGAGGCAGATTTATGATATACATCTGAAGAAGGAGGAGAGTTAGCTAATCCAGGTACAACGTCTCTGTAGGTGAGCAGATTTAGGTTGCTGTCATCTGGGAGGAGGAAGCTGTGGTTGATAGTTTCTGCAAACACTGGTTTTAGCTAAAGGTCAATCATTTATCACATCTATACTTGGGACCAGAGAAAGGCTTTGCCACCACTCAGAGCCTGACTTGGGGAAGGCTTTGCCATTTCTGGACGTCTGAAATGGTCCTTGACATGATTGTGCTCATGTCAATAATACACATTCATTCAGGACTTCATCCTCTCCCCACAGGTTAATGCACTGTTGGTTTTATTTTTTGTAAATGTTTGATTAGTCTATGTGATAATGAAGCAAATACATGCATCATGGTTTAACTCCATAATCCTATTGTCAGAGTTAATTTTTTAAGTAAAATAATTGAACTTGATACAGTATATTGTCTCATGCTCAAGAGATGACAGATATATGAATGCCATTTTAGAGTGGTAGAAAAATAATCAACAGCCTTATCCAATTAATGACTTTCTTATAATTGAACATTCTTGGTATAGATTAAACTCATTTTTAATATGTAGATTTTGATTAGATGTTAGATTTGAACATCATCAAGAAAAGGAAAAGTACAGAATCACACATTTCAAGCTTTTATTGAAAATTTAAAACTGTTTATCAGTGTATAATAATGGACCATAATAGATATCAAAATGTTTTCATTAGTATAAAAAGTTAATTGTACTAGAATAGAGCTCCTACCTGACAAGATACAAAAAAAAAAATTTTTTTTTATACTAAGTAAAGCAAAATCTCAGTAAGGAATTGCTCTCTTATCAGTAACTACCATTAATAATGAGTCCCTGCTTTTAGGGCTTACAAAGATCTACAACAAATTTCCTTCTCGTCTAACTCCCCAAAGATCATTTTAAGAAAGACATTATCCTTTCCCTGTCCATAAGGTTATCCCACCTTTGCCACATCTGAGAACAATGAATTAATGACTAATTTTGTCCCATGCATGCCTCCTTAAAAACTTTTAATGACTCACCAGGACAAGTTAGCCCTCTCATAATGCTCTGGCCGTTTTTGTTTTAAAACATTTATAATATCGTATTTCATTATAAGATTGATAATATGCAGATATTGAGTGAATAGAATGTATTTGATACTATTCACTTGTATCTCTTATGAAAAAAAACTACGATACCTTAGGGTTATTAACAAATCATAGAAGTTGTAGTAAGAAAACACTTACACAAACACACAATCTAAACTTTGATTTCTAACATCTCTGAACATAAGAATGATCAAAATATTATTATTGAGCTGTGTTGTTTTTCTCCTATGTGAGCCCTTATTCTCAAGGTGGAATGTTCTTTAAACCAAAACTGTCATCTTTTAAACACTGGAATAAAACAGTTTCCATTTTCTGTGTGAGTCAATTTTTTCAGTGAATATTTTCAGCAAATGAACAAGCACTGCATTAACTCCAAGCTCCGTTTCAGTGATTTCCTTGCTCAGACTGATTTTCACTGAATGCTGTGTGTAAACTGGTCAGGTAGAACAAGAATTCATATTTCCACGATTTTATTGGGAAGTTTCAAACTTCTATTATCTCACAGGACCCAGAAATTGAATTGAGGCTTTGTTACTAAGCCAGGTTGTAGTAATGGACCCAGGAAGTCAGTAGCTCAATTTTCTACTACTTTGCATCACATTTTCTCTCGAAAATGATGCATGCAATACTAAAGAATGGCAGGGAGGAGCCTCTGTAAAGTGTTAAATATTTGGTTCACTGGTCCTATCAGCAGGTAGGGCCTGCGGGGAGCTTGTTTATCCAGTAGAACGATCTCATTATGAGGACAGTGATGTAGTATAGTTTATTTCATACCCTGAAGCCATTCACGAAAACAACTGAGTGAATGATATTCATCCAGGCTCTGTATTGTGCTATTAGGAGTTGCAATAACTGGCAGCACATTAAAATAGAGATCAGGGACTTTAGCTACTCTGCTGAATGAAGTTTTGAAATTCAAAGCTATTGAATTATTCAGTATTTTCCAATTTATAGAATAAAAGAATATGTAATTGACTTTTTCACAGCACAGTAATGGAAATAAAGAGAATGAGCAGACTTTATAAATCTCACAGTAAATATTTTTCATAATTGTATGGTCCCTGTAGGAGCCATTTTATAGGCCAGGATAGACCTTGCTATCAAATAAAAAGATAAGAACCTCCTTCAAGAAATAAAGAGGATGGAGAATGTGGCTCAGCTATAGATAACTGTCTAGAATACATGAGGCCCCAGGTTCAATCCTGAGGACTAAAAAGTAAAAAAGAGTGAAGGAAGAAATATGTTTCTATTGATCAACTCTCTATTTGACTATATTGTTACCACCAAATATAACCCATTGTATTACACCTGTTTATGTTTTAAAATATCTATTAATACTACTTGTCTGACAAAAAAATAAATGAGGGTTGAGATGAATTGCCTCTTTTCACCATGAAAACACACTGAGGAAATAAAGTCAGTTGCAAGAGAAACTTGTCAACTGTGCTATCCAATAAGTTCATTATGTACCTTAGTCCTACCACATCAATGTCTTGAATACAGTGAAAACTCTGTAAACAGTAGGCAAAAGAAAGAGTTAAACAATGTATGATTCTTTCCAGAAGGGTATACATTGCATGTTGTAAAATTGTTCCTCTTCTTAACACTTCCTACTTGTTCCATTATATATAACTTTTCAAAAGTTCTGACTACTAACTTTAGTTTTCAGCTTTGGGAATATCAAGAAATATAGCTATAGTTTGTTTTGTTTTTAAAGTAGCCAAAGAGAGCATACTGTGTTAGATGAGCCATGAAATGTCATATGCTTCTCTTTATTATCAGTCAACCAGAGATATGAAAGATTCTCATTACTGAACATTTAAACTTCTTATTTAAATAATAACCACAAAATTATCATGACATAGTGCTGCTCACCTACTTCCAGTTTTGAATGTAGCCAGTACTAATGGACATATTGTAAAGATAATCTTGCTTAATCAAACATTTGAGAATTGTTTAATTGCTAAGTAACACAAAGGTAACCAGAATTTGCTTTGACTTTAATGATATGAACAAATGTTCAGTATAGATATTCAAATAAAAACTTGCCTTCAAATTTAATAACCATTTGAAATGTATACAAATTTGACTCCCAGCTAAACATTGTATGCCTCAAAGATAGGGAAAAACAAATCAAAATCAACAAAGCCTGAATCCATGTAATTTTCTGCTAGCTACACAGATTCTGGCATACTATGATTGTTTAAACCAAACCTGAAAAAATGTCAACAAAACCCAGAAAGATTCATAGCATGGTTCTGTGCTGGAATTCAATAATTTAGTATGCATATGCATTCCAAAATACCACATACCTTAAGCATACTTTAAGCAAATAAAATTTTATTTATGAAATCTATGTACTTCTGTTAATCTCGAGAAAAACAAATGAAAACACAAATTAACATTTTTTTCTTAACATAATGTCTTCTTCTTAAGTCCAGCAATGTTTAAGAAAATGGTTTGTAAATGAAGTACACAAAATAAACAATTTGTTTTTTATCCATGATAAATCAAGACTTGAGAGGAGGTTTACAGATATTGTTGTAATATCCTGAACAAAATTTCATAAATCAGTATGTTCACATCATAATAGATGTACAAGTGTATATGTTAATAAAGATTAATTCCTAATATTAATATTTAAATATGCATTTAAATTATATTATGTTTTCATGCAACCATTTGTACTATAATAAAAGTAAACTTAACACCAGTTAAAAATTAATGTATCTAATTTTAATTATTAGAAAATTATTTGGAAAACTATATACCAATTTTGTCTAATCCTTTCAATAACTGCCTGCTATTATCAACATGAAAATATATGCATATTAAAATACAAAACAAACTTTATTCCTATTTCTCTTGAATTTTGCTCTAGTGCTGGTGCCTTGAATTCTTAGCAGAGCTCAGAATACACAGTATTCTGTTCTTTTGCTGCACAGATCAAAGATCTCTAGACTTAACATTTTGCTGTTTAAAAAATATACTTGTTATAAAAAGAAAAAATGCAATACAAGCTAGTAAGTGAGACTTTTGTGCCAGCCTCACTAATCATCTGCTCCTTAATAAGAGCTTATGCTCCTTTTTGTTAGTGATGTCACATCTCAGAAATCCTGTTTTGAATCCTTAGTTATTCTTAATTCCTCCTTCCTCACAACTGCATCCATATCTGCATCCTGGGCATTATGCCTCTACGATTTCCTTTTCTTTGTCTTTCTTAACCTCTCTTATTAAAAAAAGAAGAAAAAAACTTTCTTGAATCACCTTTTGGCTCCAAGCTGTCCAATTCCAATGTATCCTTGGTAGTACAACTGTAGTGATCCTTCTAAACTGCTGAGCAGATAATACCACTCCCTTCGCAGACATTCTTTAGGGCAGTGGTCCATAAAGTGTCACCCATGAAACTCAAGCATCACCTGGAGACATTTTAGAATTTCAAATTGTCAGGTCCCATTTCTGAACTTTACCCTTTCCTTGCTTACATATCTAGACTATTACATGGACTCAGAATTTCCTCTTCTCGAGTATTACAATGGGAGTTAAGATACACTTTAAAGCCCATCTCTTTCTTAAATTATGTTTAGTCTTTCCAGCCAGATTGCATTGCCTGTTAATTCATTTAAAAATGGGAGGCAGTTATTGAGTGAGAGGATAGAATAACCCTTTTATCCTATTTCTCTAACATTGCTGGCTCTACTACTAAAATGCCACCATTTATGTTTTTATTGAATGTAGATATGCACAGGACTGTCCCTTGTAAAAGACAGTTTCGCTCCAAAATAGTACTAGTTGCTCTAATTGTTGGAGAACAGCAAGCTGCAGGTAGTAAATAGTAGATAGTATATGTGGAGTTATATCAAATATGATTTTAACTGTAATGCATGATTATTTTATATGTTCATTGATGAAAACAATAGTCTGCTTGGGAATTTTATAAAATTTAAAGACCTTTTATAACTTGCAATCTTTAAAATATAATACAGTTCTGCTATTTGCTCTAAAGCAACAATGAAATCAAAGTAAATCTGTGACTTGAGCCCTGTTATTCTCTATAAAGGACCAATTTACCATCCGACAGGCCTGGCCCTGTGAGGAGCCTCTAAATTGGGGAAAGGATTAAATTTGATCAGTGTTTATTTTGTCTCTTGCTCATCATGTTGTTATTGAACCCAGTGTCTAACAAGTATCCCAGGGGTACAAAACACTCAAGACTAACAATACTTTCATACCTATGTGTATGTCTCTACCTGTTTTGTCATCCAAATAGAGGAGTTTTGTAGACATAGACACGAATAAACAGCATGCCTAAGGAACACAAAACAAAGTATTGTTTGATAGATCATGAAGGACTTATTGAGATTTGAAGTGTATTCTGACCTGTATATAATCAAATTGTTCTGATTCAAAAAGTTACAGCTTGTAGTATTATAAGTAAAAATTAATATTGTTACTTTTTCCAAATTAACAAACATAAAATATCTAGAAAAATAGTCATTTGTGAATGTGCTAACGTGTAAGACATTGGATGCGTGTAGCAATGCAAGTGAGCATTTACTTAAGTAACCATTCATTTATTGAAAACCTTTATTAATTACCTTGTAGGTAATTCCAGTTATTTATTAGAGTTAAAGCTTCAGATACAATGATAACAAAGAAAGTCAATTTCTAATTCTTGATAAATGCATACAAAGAAGCAAATAATTATTCAGTATTTTACTTAGGTATAGATTCAATAAAGAATCCCAAATAAATAATTGAATGAATGAAAAAATAGGTTCATGAGATGGTTCACTTTTAAAGCACTTGCCAACAAGTTTAATAATCTGAATTCAATCCTTAGAACCCACATGGTGAAAAAAAGAAAAGCAATTCCTAGAAGTTGGAAAATTGTCTTCTAATTTCCACATGCATGCTGTGGAATGATATGTGTTCCCTCTCCAAATGAGAGGACATGATATGCATGCCCTCTCCAAACAAGTAAATTTAAAACTCAGAAAAAAATTAAAATTAAAATATAGCATTAAAGTAATAGTATTGTTTTATTATTTTTGGCATGTGTCCATATCTGCAGTGTGCATGTGTATTAGCATATTTACATATGTACGGCATGTATGTTTGTGATGGAGGTCACTTACTCATGTGTATGCAGCCTCGTGTAGGAGCCCAAGGCAGACATTGGCAGTAAGTTGAACTCAGAGCTCTCTGCTAATCCTTGTCTCTGCTTTGCAAATGCTGGAACTACAGTCAGGCTGCCACACTCACTAAGCGTGAAGGTGCTGGGAGTCTAAATTCCAGTCCTTCTTCTTTCCTGCCAAACATTTTTATCCATTTCCTCAGCCCCTGCTTTACTTTTAATAGATGAAACATATAAAACAAAATAGTCCACATTTTTATCAAATCTTTATGTACACTCAACAATAAAAACGGCAATAGACCAATTGTTTACAGTGCAATCTACATCTGCTTGTATTTGCCCAAATAATGAGGTATTTTTTTCTTTTGGGGAGGGCTCAGATTAACTGAAAGAATGGGAAAAAAGAACATCAACTTTATTACAGTCATTGTTTTCAGCACTTCTTTGTTTCATTTTAAATGCTGACAACAGAAAAATAAAGGTTCAAAGAAGATGGCTCTCCAGCTGAATGAGCATAGAACAAGGAGAGAATAATAATCTTACACAGAAGGAGAAATTCCTCCATATTACCTATGAAGGGCTCAAAGAATGCAACCTTCAAAAAAGAAGAAGGAACACTAAGAAGGCCAAAAGTAGACATATGATTTTGAAAGGCAAAATCAGAGCATTTTAGAAGTAAAAGTGTCTGGTAAGCTTCAATAGTTATGGAGGCTGACCCAGGAATCTGACACACATGTAAATTCCAGAATACCTCTTAATGAAATTATGTTCACACACTTTAATTAAATACTTCATTATGTATCATGGTGTGGCATTCAAGTCATTGTTGCCATTTCTGGCCTCCTGGATTATCCAGATAACTCTATTCACTTCCCAACCTGCATTTAAATATACATCCATTAAATAATATTCCCAAACTTTCATATAAAAACATTTCCTAAAAACTCAGACTCTGACCTCACTTTCTTTACAAATGCAGTTAGCTGAGATCATTACAGAGTAGTGTCAAGCTGATATCCAATATCCTAGTATCTTTATATGAAAAATAAGCATATTTATTGAGACCTATGGGTAAAGTGCTGTACACAGATGGAAGTAGAGATTATAAAGATTGATGCATCTTCAAGCCAACAATATCAAGTTTTTTTAGCAGCCACCAAAAGTTAGGAAGACATGAGGCAGGTTTTCACTCAGAGTTTCTGTAAGAAATCAACTAACTTCCTGTCTTCAGGCTTTTATGCTCCAGAACTATGAGAGAATAAGTGCACAATATATTTAGCTATGAGGTTTGCAGTACTTTCTTATAATAGTACCAGAAAGCTACTATAAATCGTTTATGGTATACACTGACTATAAATGACCATGTGAGTGGGTGTAGACCCTGCCAGGGAAGAGGGAGGGTGCTAAGAAAGACAAATAAAGCAAGCGCAGGAATTCTTTGATTAACAAGAGGTGCTGTATGTTGAGGTTTCCTAGATTTTCCTCACCCTTGAGAAGTAATATGGCTATCTGGTTTTTGTTGTTGTTGTTGGGTTTTGAGTGTGTGTGTGTGTGTGTGTGTGTGCATGTGTGCGTGTGTGTGTGTGTGTGTGTGTGTGTGTATGTTGGTTGGTTTTTGTTTTTGTTGAGGGAAATGGAGTTTAAAGTCTCTCTCTTTTTTACTTCCTGCCTACAAATACTTCAATCTCCCTGCTCTTAAGTACAGCGAGAGAACTTTTATCTTACAGCATATGTTTCAAATCATATCATTCCCTGTGATTGACCAGCCTGTGACCCTCTCAGAGGCTATATCCCCAGAGACACATTATCTAACATCACAGAGAACATCTAGGCTCTCAGACCCGTTCCCTGCTTCATTCTTTCTTCTTATTTATTTTATTTTGTGTTTTTGTGTATTGTGCATGTGTGTGCATATTTGCATGTGTTTGGATGAATGTGTATACATATGTCTGTGCATGTATGCAGAGTCCCAAAGTTAAGGTTGGGTGTCTTCCTCTATAGCTCTTCACTAGATATGTCAAGGCAGAGCCTCTTGTTGAATCCAAAGCTTATATATTTCTTCTATTATGGCTTTTCTGCCTGTCTTAGAGTTCCTCATTTCTATCTTCCATGTACTGGGAATACAGGAAGCTATCATACTTGCCTAGATTTCCTATGAGTTTCAAGGATCCAAACTCAGGCTCTCAGGCTTCTGTGATAAGAATTTTACACACTGAGCCATGCCCCCAAACTCTACAATATTTTTACTTCTTTTTTTCATTTTTTTCCTTGTATTGAAAATAGATTATTTTCTCATACAATATATCTTGATTACAGTTTCCTCTCCGTCTACTCCTCTCAGGTCCTCCCCACCTCCTCTCCCATCCAGATCCACTCCATTTCTGTCTCTTCTTAGAAAAGAAGAGACTTCTAAGAGATAACAACAAAACATAAAATAAAAATATCATAAGATGAAACAAAAAGCCATCACATTAAGGCTGGACAACCCAACAGAAGGAACAGAGTCCCAAGAGCAGGCTCAAGAATCAGAGACCCACTTGTTCGGACATTCAGGAGACCCAGAAAAATACTAAGCTGAAGGCTATAATACGTATGCAGAGAATTTGATACAAACCAATGTAGAGCTTGTGCTTATTTTAGTCTCTGTGAATTTATATGAGCCTTGATTATTTGATTTAGAGGGCCTTGTTCTTCTGGTGTCCTCCATCATGTCTGGCTCTTACACTCCACCTCCTCTTCCACAGGGTTCCAAGAGCTCTGAGAGGAGGGATTTGATGGAGACATCCCATTTTTGTCTGAGGGTTCCAAATTCTCTCTGTCTCTGTCTCTGTCTCTGTCCCTGTCTCTCTGTCTCTCTGTCTCTGTCTCTCTGTCTCTCTGTCTCTCTCTCTCTGTCTCTCTGTCTCTCTGTCTCTCTCTCTCTCTCTCTCTCTGTGTGTGTGTGTGTGTCTAATATATCACTGTGAGTCTCTGCATCTTTTCTCATCTGTTGCATAAGGAAACTTCTCTGATGGTGGCTGAATAATGCATTGATCTATGTGTATATCAGAATATCTTTAGAAGTCATTTTATTGATACTTCTTTTTAGACAAGTAGTGTTTGGTTTTACCAAAGGACTACTCTCCAGTTCTTGGTTACCCAAGCAGTGTCGTGTACGTGTTCCATCTCATGGAGTGGGCCTTAAGTCAAATCAGACATTGGTTGGCTACTTCCACAAGTTCTATACCACTATTGCTCTAGCATTTTTTGGCAGGCAGGACAGATTCTAGGTCAAAGGATTTGTGGTTGATTTAGTGTTTACGTTTCTCTTTCAGTAGCCTGCATAGTACCTTCCTGCACCAAAGACACTAGAACAAAGTCATTGACTTCTCCATGTTCAATGACTTATTTGAGTCTTGTCTTTGGCAATGAGGACTGACTGTGAATTTTCAGAGAACAACTCAATGTCTCAACAACAACCTGGGTTATTTTAGGGATTTCCACAGGACCCGGGGGCCATCAAATTCATTGAATCCAACCCATTCCCAATACTGAAGGCTTATTTGGTGACAAGAGATGGCCAATTGGGAATCCCTATGCCCAATTATTAGAAGACCTCATTAGGGTCATCTGCAAATATTTTAGATAGTTTCCACTGCACTGGGTTTTTCAAATCTTCCTCAAACTCCCTCAATTCCAGCAGTCTCTCCTTGCATTCCTTCCCTCAACCCCATTTCTCCTCCCCTTCCACACCTGATCCTCCTCTTCAGTCCCCACTCATGCCCAGTCCACCCATACAATCTGTTCTATTGCTTTCTCTCAGGGATTCACATGTGTAATCCCTACTCCCTTCTTCTTTACCTAGCCTCTCTGTGTCTATGGAGTATATAGCTTGGTTATCATTTATTAAATGGCTAATATTCACATATAAGTGAATATACACCATATTTATCTTTCTGGGTCTCAATTACCTCATCCAGGATGATTTTTTTTCTATTTCCATCCATTTTCCTGAAAATTATTTAATTTCATTTTTGAACAGCTGAGTAATATTCAGTTGTGTAATTGTACCACATTCTCTTTATCTATTCTTCTGTTTAGGGGTATCTAGATTCTTACCAGTTTCTAGCTATTATGAATACAGCAGCAATGAACATGTTTGTGCAAGCTTCCTTGTAGTAGCATCACACATCCTTTGGGTATATGCCAGGAGCTGGATCTTGGCATAGATCGATTCCCAACTTTCTGAGTATTCACCATATTGATTTCCATAGTGGTTCTACAAGTTTTCAATCCCACCAGCAATGGAGGAGTGTTTCCCTTCTCCCACATCCTCACCAACATGAGCTATTGTTATAACATCAGTGTTATTGATCTTAACCTTCTGTCAGGTTTAAGATGGAATCTCAAAGTAGTTTTGATTTGCATTTCCATAATGGCTAATGATGTTGAACATTTTTTTAAGTGTTTTATGGCCTTTTAAGCTTCCTCTATTGAGAATTCTCTGTTCAGATCTGTACTTCATTTTCTTTCTTTATTTTTTCTTTTTCTTTCTTTCTTTCTTTTTTTGTTTTTTGTTTTTTGAGAGAGGGTTTCAGTAACAGTCTGTCTGTCCTAGAACTCACTTTGTAGACCAGGTTGGCCTTGAACTCACAGAGATTCGCCTGTCTCTGCCTCCCAAGAGCTGGGACTAAAGGCATCTACCATCACTGCCCAGTTGTGTTTCATTTTTATATTGGAATATTTGGGTTGTTGATACCTAGATTCTTGAGTTCTTTATATATTTTGGATATTACTTCTCTATTGGATATGAAATTGGTGAAAATCTTTTCCCATTCTGTGTGATTCTACTTTGTTCAAATTACAATGTCCTTTGCCTTGCAGAATGTTTTCAGTTTCATGAAGTTCCATTTATGAATTGTTGATTTTAGTGCCTGTTCTATCAATGTTCTGTTCAGAAAGTCTTCTCCTGTGCTAGTGAGTTCAAGACTGTTCCCCACTTTCTCTTCTATCATGCCCAGTGTACCTGGTTTTATGTTGAGGTCTTTTGTTCATTTGGACTTGAGTTTTCTGCTGAATGAGAAGTATGGAATGATTTTCATTCTTCTATAAGCAGACATCCAGTTTGACCAGCACCATTTGATGAAGATGCTATCTTTTTTAATAGTATCTATTTCTGGTTTCTTTATCAGGTGTCCATATGTGTTTGGATTTATATCTGGGTCTTCAGTTCTATTCCATTGATCAACTTGTTTGCTTTTATGCCACTACTTATGCAGTTTTTATTATTAGAGCTCTGTAGGAAAACTTGAAATTGGGAGTGGTGAGACCTTCAGGAGTTCTTTTATTGTTCAAGATTGATCTAGCTATCCTATTTTCTTCATGAAGTTGAGAATTGTCCTTTCAGTATCTGTGAAGAATTATGTCTGTATTTTGATGGGGATTATACTGATGTAGATTGCTTTTGGTAGGTTGGTCATTTTTACTATGTTAATCCTACCATGGACATGGGAAATCTTTCCAACTTCTGATATATTCTTCATTCTCTTTCTTCAAAGACTTCAGGTTTTTATCATACAGGTCTTTCACTTGCTAAGTTAAAGTTTCCCCAAGATACTTTATACTATTTGAGGATATTGTGAAAGGTGTTGTTTCCCTAGTTTCTTTCTGAGTTCATTTGTCATTTGTATATGTGTAGGGGGGAGTTTCTGATTTTAGTGTGTTGATCTTGTATCTAGCTGCTTTGCTGAAAGTGTTTATCAGCTATAGGAGTTCCCTAGTGGAATTTTAAGGTCACTTATATATTCTATCATATCATCTGCACATAAAGATATTTTGACTTCTTCCTTTCCAATTTGTATCCCCTTGATCTCCTATAGTTATCTTATTGCTATAGCTAAGACTTCAGGTATTATACTGAATAGGTATCGAGAGAGTGGTCAACTTTATCTTGTTCCTGATTTTAATGTAATTGCTTTGAGTTTCTCTCCATTTAATTTGATGCTAGCCATAGGCCTGCTGTAAATTGCCTTTCTTATGTTTAGGTATGTCTTTTGTATCTTTAATCTCTCTGGGACTTTCATTATGAAGGGATATATGACTTTGTCAAAGGCCTTTTCTGCTTCTAATGAAATGATTGTGTGCTTTTTTTTTCAATTTGCTTATATGGTGGATTATATCTATTAATTTTTATATGTTGAACCATCCCTGCATCTCTGGGATGAAAGCTACTTGATCATGGTGGATGATCTTTGTGCTGTGTTCTTAGATTCAGTTTGCAAGTATTTTATTGAGTATTTTTACATCTGTGTTCATAAGGGAAATTGATCTATAAATCTCTTTCTTTGTTCATGGTCTTTATGTGAGTTGCATATCAGGGTATCTGTGGCCTCATAAATGAATTAGGCAATGTTCTTTTGGTTTCTATTTTATGGTATAATTTGAGGAGTATTGGTGTAAACACTTCTTTGAAAGTCTGGTAGAGCTGTGTGGATATTGTCCTTGCTGTCAGTTTTCCAAGAGTGACCTTCTATCCTAGCATCAGTCTGCGTTGTTTGGAGATCACCAAGGGACCTTTTAGACCAAATGCAACCCAGTCCCACGACTAGAAGCTTTGCCTAGCTACAAAAAAAGATGGGCAGTTCAGACTCTGTATCCTCAATTACTAGGAGTCCTCAATAAGGTCCCCCTAAAAGATTCTAAAATGTTTTCATTGTACAAGTTTTCCACGCCCCTCAATGCTCCCCAGTTCCGTCTCTCCCTGCACTCTCTCCCTCCATCCCTTCCCTGCCCCACACCTGATCCTTTCCCCTTCGATCCCTACCTACTCCCAGTACACCCACAAAATTTATTCTATTTCCTTATTGAGCATGAGAGGTCAGGCTGGTGCCTACACAGAGCCTTTTACCCTTGAATTCTGGTCTCTTTGGCATGGGAAGACACTCTGTAGGATACAGAAAAAGAAACCTGGACATCAACCCAGCCTCAAAACCCTCAACCTACAATCTGTCCTTCCTGTAAGATGGGCTCCTGAGGCAATGGCACAGAACTGTGGGAGTGGCCAATCAATGTTTGGTTTAACTTGAGGCCTATGCTACAAGAGGAATCCCATGCCCTACACTGCCTGGATGGTTAGAAATAGAAGACTGAATAGCCTACAGACCTAAAACCAAACACAACTGGCAAAAAAAATACCTATGAAATGATTCCTAATGACATAATGCTATACTCAAAAATCAATGTCTTATCCAATTATCATTAGAGAAGTTTCCTCCAGCAACAAGTGAGAGCTAGTACAGAGACCCACAGCCGTATGGAGAAAGTCTAAATTAGAGATATCCATTGGATCCATCACCTTGGAGATCTGGGAACCACAAAGAGGCAGAGGAAAGATTATAGTAGTAAGAGGGGATGGAGGATACCAAGAGAACATGACCCACTGAGTCAACTAAGCTGGGTTCACATGGGCTCACAGAGACTGAAACAGCAAGCATGGGCCTTCATGAATCTGCACCAGGTCCTCTAAGTATATGTTATGGCAGTTAGCTTGATTTTTTGTGGGACTCCTTAACAGTAGGAGCTGGTGTATCTCTGACTCATTTACCTGATTTTTGGACTCTTTTCCTCCTATGGGGTTGTCTTGTCCAGCCTTGATAGGTGAGTTTTGTCTTGTCTTATTGGATCTTGTTTTGTCCTGTTTGTCTGTTGTCTCTTAGAGGCCTACTGTTTTCTGAAGAGGAAATGGAGATGGAATGGGGCTGCAGGAGAAGGGAGGCAGGGAGGAGTGGAGGGAGGGGAAACTATGGTCAGAGTGTATTGTATGAAAGAAGAATCTATATTCAATAAAAATGTAAAAAGAAAGAAAATCTGGTGGAAAAACCGTCAGGCCCTGGGCTTTTTCTGGTTGGGAGGCTTTTAATGCCTGTTTCTATTCCAATGGGGCTTATAGGTCTGTTTAAATTGCTTATGTGATCTTGATTTAACTTTAATGAGTGTTACTCAGAGAGAAAATTATCTTGTTTTTTGTTTTGGTTTGGTTTTTGGATTTCGATTTTATTTATTTAGTTATTTGATTTTCCTGTTTGATAAAGTACAGGTTTTTAAAGTATGTCCTTATGATTGTCCAGATTTCCTCAATATCTGTTGTTTTGTCTGTTTTCTTTTTTTTTTTGATTTTGTTAATTGAGTATTATTCCTTTACTTTTTAATTAGTTTAGATAATGGTTTGTCTATCTCATTGATTTTGTCAAAGAACCAACTCTTTGTTTCATTGATAATTTGTATTGTTCTCTTTATTCTTATTTTATTAACTTCAACCCTGAGTTTGATTATTTCTTTCCATCTCCTCTTAGATGTGCTTGCTTGTTTTTGTTCTAGAGCTTTCAGTTACACAACTACATTACTAGTGTGAGATCTCTCCAGTTTTTTTTCTTTTATATATGCACATAGTGCTATGAACTTGCCTCTTAGAATAAGTTGCAGTATGTCTCATAAGTTTGGGTATGCCATGTATTCATTTTCATTGAATTCTAGAAAGTCTTTAATTTCTTTCTATTTCTGTCTTGACTCATTTTTTCATTCAGTAGAGAATTGTTCAGTTTCCATGAGTTTGGAAGCTTTCTGTTGTTTCTGTTGTTCATGATATTCAGTTTTAATCCATGTTGGTCTGATAGGATACAAGGATTTATTCATTTCCTCTTTAAGGATCTCTATCATTTTCATACAGGAGGTTTTTTTACTTGTGATTCAGCTGGGTTGGAATATTCAGAACCTGCTGTGGCAGGATAACTGGGCTCTAGTGGAGACATATTGCCCTAACTGTTGTTGTATTTGTGTCTAGGTATCTAGAATTGGAATGATTATAGGTCTAGGTGCTGATTTCTGGATTTGTCTTTGTTAGGTGAGTGTTTTGTTCCTTGGTTGCTGTTTCCTCTCAGGGTTTTCAGAGGGTATGCTGTGTGTTGCCTTGTAGGAAATTTTCTTTGTTCTTGACACTTGTGGCCACTGGGGGTTCTAGACAAAAATGTGTTTCTGGGTATTGGGAGCTGACACTGGGAAAAGGCTAGGGGTTTGAACGGATTCACATGAGGAAGGAAAACAGAGTGTTCAACCAGAATGTATTTATTCCATATCCTTGGAATGAGAGGAGAGAGTGAAGACAGATCACCCCAGAGGTTTTCTATAGCACTGGGGATGATGAGACTGGGGCTTTGGATCTAGAGGAACAGAAGGAGAGGGGAAGATCTACACTCAGCCTGCCTGTTTCCCTTGCAAGTGTGGCATGTGGCTTAGCAGGGAGTGCCTGCTAGATTTGGGTGCTGAGACAAAGCAACACACAAGTAGAGCGAGTTTATGAGGAGGAGGTTTGTGGGATCCACAAGAAATGGCAGCAGGAGGGCAGAGAAGGCTGCCACAGCTATTCCACTGCAGAGCTAGGGAT
>LZPO01099885.1:958207-975552 GCA_001675575.1 Neotoma lepida
AGAGAGAGACAGAGACACAGACAGCAAGAGAGCTAGACAGAGAGAGCAGAGTTTTATTGTTTATATACAGTTCAGGGAAGACCAATATCTGATTGCTACTCCAATATCCATTGAGGTCCTCTCAGTTTGGATGTTCTTGCTCAAGAAGGATTAAAAAGATAAAATCCCAGCATGAAAGGGAGAGGTAGGCACAAAGCCCCACCCCTTCCTGAGGATATGTTGGTAACTGATAGCTACCAGGAGAGGGAGAATTAGCATTTTTAAAGGAAGTGGCTTCTGACAGCTCTAATGTGCTCTAGTTGATGGCCACGTACCTGAGAGTATATAGACAGAACTAATGGTATTCAATGCATTTTTTTTTTAATTTGGAGGACACAAAGTTGTGTCATAAAGAATGGGTAGTGGACATAAGGGAAGGAGATGAATATGATCAAAATGTAATTCTGGATGAGTTATCTCTATTTTTTAAAGTCTGTTTCTACTTTCTCTGTATCCCAAAGTCTCCAGAATATTTCCACATTTGTTGTGATCCCTCAACAAAGTGGCTCTTGACTATGAGAAACTGGAAATCTCAAAGACTGATTTGAAACATGGTTTACATAATTTCTATGTTGTCATTCTCAGTGATGGCTTCTCTTTTGTTTATTCAATGATATAGACAATTGTTGAATTAACCTCATTATTGTGAATCATTTGCTTCTCATTGGAAAGCCTGTCACAACTTATAAGTCTAATATATACGTTAGAATAATAGCTTACAAATGCTCTATTCTCCTATAGTTGTTTCTTTTCTATCTTGTTAAGAGGAATGAAATGCTTGTTTGAAGAAAATCCTTACAAAGTACGCAACACGCAAAGCAATATTGTTGTGGTCAAATTAGCAGTAGCTGCTAGAATTTAGAGACTAAAATATGATCATGGTAAACTATGTTACTCAGTTTTTGTTTACCTTGGAGCCAGCTTTTCCCTGATCAACAGGGAACTCTATCTTAGAAAGAATGTGATTACAGGTAAGCAAGGTCTGCACCCACCTAGAGATGACCTACTTTGAGAAGCTGATAGATGATAATTTTCAGGCCTTATCAGACAAAAGGTTTCTAGAAACTGGATTCCTGATAATTGACAGAGCCTCCTGAGAAACATCAACTCAACTCCCACACAGATGTCTCCAAAACATTCGAAGGCCCTCTTCCAAAGTTGTTACACTGTATATATTTTTAAAGGCAAAAATCTGGAAGCAACCCACTCCCTGATAAACATGATCCAGAAAGTAAGGTTGAGGACAATGCATTTTGTGAATGTAAGTAGAACGCACAGCTTAGCTTTTGTTGTGATTTGCTAGCCTCATACAGATGAACTTGGGGTGGTTTCTGCTTTCCCCTTAAAATGACAACTGTAGTTAAGCCAGCTTTCACTTATGAAGTTTATATTTTGAAAGTGAATCTGTCAGTGCCTATTTAAAATGTAGCCTTGGTCTTTTGCTTGGTGTCTGTGCTATACTACACACATGGCCTATACTCATTACCGACAACCATGTCTTTAGCTTTGGGTTTCTTCACATTCATAGCGTAAAACCAATTGATGCCATTACGCCAGACATTCACTTCTGGCTAGTGCCATTTAGAAAAATGAAATATACATGCAAGCACTTTAACTCTCTCTATTGAGACTTCTAAAATTCTCTGCATTTTCATAGTCTAAAATCTTCTTTTTTAAATGAGAACATTATAAAAAGCATTTCAAAGACATTGCTACTTGATCCATATGGAACTGTCGACTTCCTATTGTGAAAATTGTTAAGTCTATAACAACAACCCAAATCAAGAGTTACAAAGTAAATTTATCTTACTCCTCTTCAGTCAATTGCCTGTTCCTGACCATTTCTATCTCCAAAATCTTTAACAAACATTACATCTCTACTATGTCTGCTGAATTCAGACTCTCAATATACTACTTCTCTGGTTAAAGCCTTCTTCTAATTTATACTCTGACCCAAAATTCTATATAGTACATTAAGAGAGAAACAGATAAACCGCCTCTGCCACTCTCTGAAATGCTTCAAGGCACACCATTGCTCTTGTAAGGAATCTAAACACTTTTTAAAATCTCTTAAAACAAACAATAGAACCTTCCTTTGTTTACCTCTTTCACTTTATATATTGTTATTTTTGCCTTACATGTGTGACTTTGCTTTTTTCTTCATGTTTGTATCTGTATTTGTCTGCTTCTTCTTTGTGTGGTCAACTTGCTAAAATTCCATATATTTCTCCAACATCTCCTTTTCATGAAATATTGCCAGAACCACCATTTTGAATTTCTTTTTACTGCAGTCCCATGTTAAGCTACTAAGTTATGTGTATCTTCAAGAGGACTGTGAACTCAAATGAACCTGGTTCTCAATACATGAGTATATAATGTGCAAGGCCACCTCCATAGAACTTAACCCAAGACAGGATTTTCCATGCATGTGGCTGATATTGGAAATGATCTTCTGGGAAAACCTACAAGGATGAGAGGGAATCAGGACAAGGAAGTTGGGAGCTGAGTAAGGATCAGGAGTCGTGTAAATTCTAGGATTGGCAATACCTTAAGTCCTTCAGTACACAATTATGCTTTTGGGGCAAAAGGCAGGTCTTTTATACATCCATGTTTTTTGAGAGTGGGCCATACCCAAAAGGGTATAAATTTTTCAGAAAGGAATTTTTTGTCAAATAAACATAATTGCAAAGAGGAAACAACTGAATTGTGAGTATTCAACAATCACAAATAAGTTAGAGACCAAATTCATCAGCTCAGTAAAAGAGAAGGCACCTTGAGCATTCTGACAAAAATCATTGACTTCTTTTTTTTAATTTCCAGCACTGGCATTGAGTTTAGTTTAAACACCGCTCCACATGCATGCCCATCATGCACCTTACCACTGAGCTATATCACCTGTTTAAAAGTTTATTTCTTTTTAGTTTTCTTTTTTATGAATGGGGACTAGCTAGTTAATAAAGACTGACCATAAACTCATTGTATACCTCAGGCTGTCCTTGATCTCCTGATTCTCTACTCTTCACCTCTTGTGTCTGTGGATTATAGGCATGTTCTACCACACCTGACACTTACATATTCATATTAGGATGCAATATGTGTGAGTTCTATGATTAGATGTTTTTTTTTAGAATTCAACCTTTAAGCTTGTTACCATGGAAATATTTTGAGCTCTTACATATGTAGGAATAGTGACTTAATTAAAATACTTTTTCTAATCTCATTTGAATATATTGACATTTTCCAATGTATATAGCTTTTGTTCCTGAAATGATACTTCAGTATGAACTCTCTGGAAAGCAACTAGTTCTGAGTCCCAATTCCATCACTGCCTTCATCAAAGTTCCCTCAAATTTAAGGGTGTCAGAAAAAAGAAGTAAAGATACTGTTTCCTTCTTTTATTTTCCAACATAGTTTTGTAGCTTCACAAACTCCCACTGGTTGTAAAGAAATATGTACTCCAGAGGAACATGGAAGGAGGCTGTTCTCATAGAATCTTCCCATAGAAGGTTAAACTTTTTAAGTGAGGCTTTATAGAAGGATATTTTATTCTGGAAGAAAAAAAAGGAACATGAAAATTTTAGAATTTACCTGGTAACTTACATAATCAGAAGTATCTAGAAATATGTTTTTTTTTCAGTGATTTTCTCAAGTAAACAGAACTTATGCACTGAAATAAGGAAAACCTGAAGGAACTAAATGAATCAATAGTAATTTTAGTCAGCAAGAGTAAAATTTTACGTGATCACATGTTCTTTTAAGATTTGAGATGTCTTTACTGCACAATGCTAAAAAATACTTTGTTGTATAATCAAAATGTCTTTTAAGGAGATACTGCTGTATGTTGGAGTGAAATGTCATCATGCCCCTAATTTATTTTCTTCCTTCTAATTAATGGAAAAAATGGATACATGGGATGAGAAAAAAAGAATTTCTAAAAATAATGTAAAACATTAGAAATACTGAAAGAGAAAACAATTTCATAATTTATTTAAATATTTGTTCAAATATTTTGAGTAGACCTTAATGTAATTGAAAATTTGTCATATTTTTTTCTTGGAAGTTACTGATATCTTGGGTATATGGATAGTGTTGGTGTATCAGCCGTGTTTGAATCTGTTATTTTATATGTGTATCAGGGAGGGGATATTAAAAGATGCTGCCACCAGATATCTGGGAATATGCCTGTTATCCATTATCATTTTTCCATTAATTAGGATTTAGCAGCTGAGACTAGTAGATAGCAGCTTAGACATATAGCAAGTCACAGGTCATTATTGCTACACAATAATAGTTTGTCTGAAAAAACAATGGTCCTAAGATTTTCATTGGGAAGTGGTCCCTTTGGGAAATACCTAAAGCAAAACCTTAACCCTTAGCTTCTTTATTTTATGCCATGGTTTCTTCTTTATATTTTCCTCAGTACTCACCGAAGTCAGAGCAATAACTGCTTACACCTGTCTCTGGTTGTGGAACTGCTACCAGAGCTCAACTCAACTGTATTTCTTCCATATGGCTTAACTATGATATATTCATTTCTGGAGTTATCAGCATGGGGCTAATCAGTGAAAGAAATTACACTGTAATTTGCACAAAATTTCTATCATAAATGATCAAATTATAGAGAATTATCAAATGTGACAAGGGATTGTAATACTAAAGGGATACACCAGTATCAAAGAAAAATATATTGTTCTGCTTGGGCTACCATAACAAAATATAACAGATGGAGTGGCTTATATAATGGTAGCTTATTTCTCCCAGTGCTGGTGGTTGGGAAGCCTAATATGAAGGTACCAAGCAATTCAGTTTTAGTGATGTCTCTCTTTATAAATGGCTACCTTCATTCTGTGTACTTACACAATGATCTCTTTGTGAGCCCCAATGGAAGAAAAAACAAGCTTTCATGTCTCTACATCTAAGGGCACTAATCCTATCAGAAGGAGCCACAGCCTTCTGACCTCATCTAACTCCAAATACCCATACCCAACCCAGCATATTGTGTTGTTACTTCTATGTATTCAGGGAAGGCGGCTGTACAACATTCAGTTCACAGCAAAAGAGGATTTTAATTGATAGAAGATTGGTTTTCATTGTTCAAATCAAGAAAATTGAACTTGCAAGTAATGGATCCCATTATTTGTCTATCCCTAGAACAGAGATGCAAGCATTATTGGGAATGTATTGCCTTGCTTAACGGAATGTTAGAAGTCACAGAGTTTCTGCATTAGTAGAACTTGATTGTGATACAACTGCCCCTAAGGTTGACAAACACATTCTTTCTAAAGTTCTCGGGGGAAATATTCATCAGAAGATGTCTCACCTGAAGAATTGCTAAAAAAAAAATTGCCAAGCTGCTGGGTACCAATCACTTCAGGAGTCAGGTGCTGGGAGAGCCATGTATGCTGCACAGTCCTGCCAAGTAAGCATGCTGGAACAGCAACGTCTCTCCAGCCCCCTCTACTGACAAAGCTTCAATGCTGCAGAACAAAGAAAATATTTTAAAGGCCCAGAATTATTTTTACAGAGCAGGCTAAATAGTATATTTATAACTGAGTAACAATAAATAAGTAATGAGCTTAGTAATACAAACTAAAACTAGACATTGGAAGGAGCAAGTAAACAATGCACTGCTTGCCAGCAGAGTAAACTACTTTTACGGGACAATTCTCAGTGTTATTCATCACTATATATTCTCTGTGTCTAGAATAAACCTGACTCAAGGCATGTGCTCTGTAAACGTTTAAGTGAATGAATAAATGAAAAGGTGTGTTGCTAATTCTTTTCTCTAATGATTTTCTTCTTTTCCTTCTCTCTTTATTACTGCAGCTGATGGATGCACTGATTGGTCTGTTGATATCAAGAAATACCAAGTTTTGGTGGGAGAGCCTGTTAGAATCAAGTGTGCACTCTTTTACGGTTATATCAGAACAAACTACTCCCTTGCCCAAAGTGCTGGACTCAGCTTAATGTGGTATAAAAGCTCTGGTCCAGGAGACTTTGAAGAGCCCATTGCCTTTGATGGAAGTAGAATGAGCAAAGAAGAAGACTCCATTTGGTTCAGACCAACATTACTACAGGACAGTGGGCTTTATGCCTGTGTCATCAGGTACCTTTTAATGAAATTATTATTGACTCGATGAAACTGCATAGTGTTTTCTAATACTTAAAGCTTCCTGCTGTCACTTTCAACTGTACATATTGTCTCAATATTTGCATGTGTTGCCATGTACTAAAATTTAGAATCTAAATCATAAAAAGATTGGATTGGAATTTATATTGAGACATTATTTCAGGCTTATGGAGAAAAGAGATACCATCTGGGTATCTACTTCTGTTGCCAGAAATTACTAAAGACTATGAAATAAAATTTATAGAGGAGGTAAAATGTTGCAAATAAATTGTAAGCAAAGTCTTGCAGAAAAGATGCATAGTTTATTGCTAAATGGGCTGTAACATTTTGTTATTGCCCTTCACAGACAGACAGAGCAGAGACACCTCAGGTTTATGCACATCTGCAAAGATGATTTAGGTAATAGTGGTGTGTGTGTGTGTGTGTGTGTGTGTGTGTGTGTGTGTGTGGTGCCTATGCACACAGGAAGAAGGGTAACCTTGCCATATTCTGTTATAGAACCTTTTGTTAATAACAATTACCAGTCAAAACAAAAATCCTGACTCTCCATGGGCAGTGATCAAAGTTAGTAACAAGTGTTTGCTATTTTCCCTAAAGAAATTAATTGCCTATTTATACCTATTTTTCAGTCTGGAATAAAGGATATGCAGTTTACTTAATAATAATGCATCAAAACAATATCCATGTAACACATTAACAGTTAAAAAATCTCAGTTTATGCATGTTTAGTCCTTCATGGACTGTGAATCACATGCTATGTGAATGATAGTGGATACCATTACAAAGCTGATTATAAGGAAGGAAGGTATGTTTAAATCCATTTATTGCTTTTCTGAATTTCAGTGTTCTGCTATATAATGAAAACTTTAAGTAGTCAACTCTGAACTTTGAAAAAGTTTCAAAATTACCTAATATTTTCCTCTAATTAGAATTCAGCTTCTACTTCTGAAATTCTGATTAGCACTAAGCACTGCTGAGTCCTAGGAATCACCTCTGCACTGTACTGTGGCTTATGCTGGACCATGCCCACAGGCATGTTAGTGTGATAAAACACTTCAAAATCACGTAAGAGTTACACATAAAAGAATCTTTCAAAACACAAAAACATGTATTAGAAGTTGCAGAAATGCAGGCGAATGAATGTTGTAACTGAGGAAGGTATCTAATAACTTTCTGAAAGAATAAATGTACCTTTCTTGGACAAATCTCGTTCTCTTAGAGTCTAATGAACCTTTTACAATGAGACATTACTGTTATCAGGAATAGAGGTTTTCTGTGGGCATTGATAAATGATTTCCATATTAATATAGGTAAGGACTACTGTTTAGACCACCTGCTCCTGTTGGGCTATCACTTAATTTCATAGTTTCTATCTGTCATGTGAAAAATTGAAGTTACTACATAAAACACATAAATGTAGGGTCATCATTCATTTGAAATTAATCATGTTGAATTATATTGAAACACTCATTTTCATCATTTGTTTTGACGGAAAAATAATGTGTCACATCAGTAATCTGAATTCAAAAGCACTGAACTGCAATTCTTTTATATGTTTAAATATAACCTCTGACCCAGTCCTTTGAGAAATTTCAATAAAATGACCCCTGAATTTAGAGTTGCAAGGATGAATGAAAAGTTGACAATTTTCCAAAATGATGGCATGTGCCATCTGTTCATATGTCTACATTTTAATGGAAGGTGACACTGAAAGGCAAAAGGCTTAAAGTTTAATGCATGTCAAGCAGCATTCGAAACGAAGTGACAAAGTGAGGAAATAGTAACTTCTGCCACTGAAATTCACGCATGCAATTGATTTGCAGCTCATGATGGTGTGGCTTCCTTTTCCAATTTGGAGAAAGGTATTCAAAATCTTTATAAAGAAGCATTTAAAACATAATGGCTTGCTGTTGATGGGTACAGGCCTAAGGGCTGTTAGTTGAGTCTCTGATATTTTGGCACATTGTTAGATAACAGGCAGGTCAGAAACTGCCACAATTAGTTTCTGAATAATCCACTAGCAAAGAATTTTAGAAGTTTCAAAGCATTAGCTTCTCTGATAAGCTTCCAATTTTTCTCCTAAGTATATGGTATTAACTCACCAATGACATAATTTAACAAGCCTTATGTACAGCTAATTCACATTTATACCTAAATATGTGCAGCGAAGTATTATAAGTCACAGAAATATCTATGATTATTATTACTGAATAATGAACAAAAGTTTCCTTCACCTTTTGAAAGAACAACACTACATAGTTGCTTGAACCATATAAAGTATTTTTTATTCAATTTCCCCTCATTTTTATTACTGTTTTTATAAAAACAAATGAAAGAGAATAACAGTGTGTTTCTATCAGTATCATTTATAAAAATAAACATATGTTCTAAAAGAATGTATTTAGAGTTTCATGTATTCTTGACCTCATAATTTTAATTCATCACTTCAGAGAATTCTGCACAATTAGAAGTTTTCTATACAGAGATGGCCAGCACACATAAAAGCATTTCGATACCGCAAATGGTGGCATATTGCAGATCTATGCTTTTTATTCAAAAAGTAATTTTGAATTCATTACAAAATTATAATTGGCAAGGAGAAATAATGTACAGTGATATGGTGAAGCCTTTCCCAAGGTTTGTTCAATGGTGACATTTTTCACAACTGTGGTCCAATATCATAATGAGGATAATGCAATGAAGGCAATCAAGATATAGAATAACGCTACCAGTGCAAAGAGCTCTCCTCTGAATTCCATCCAAATTGTTGCATTTCTTTTTATTCCTGAACAGTCTTTGTTGGTATCTGCTCTATTTCTGATGTGAGGCAGGTAAAGCTAAAACTTCTCCCTTCAGTGGTAACCCACTCCTACAGTGTTAGCACAGTGGGGATTGTATATTTAGTGGTCAGCCTGAGTTTCATAAGGAAACTATCTCAGAATGACAAGGAAACTAAAACAAAACAAACAAAAAAATACCTATAACTTTTTAAAATGAAAATTAGTTTCACTTCTTATGGCATAATATGCAAGAGTAAATATGAGTGATAAGATCGTTATGCCAAAAATATAAAAAGAAATCTGTCAAACTAGTTGTCTTCATTACTTTCCTATTGCTGTGAAGAGACACCATGACCAACACAACATATAAAAAGAAGCATTTAATTGGGGACTTGCTTACAGCTTCAGAGGTTTAGTGCATGATCATCATGGTGGAAAGCAAAGTGGAATGCTGTTTGTCATGGAGATAGTTTTTTCTGGTTGTGGTTTATATTTAATATATCAGGTTCTACTTTAATACATGGATGACTCATAGCATTTAAAGCATGGCAGTAGACAGGTAGGCATGGTGCTGAAGCAGGAGCTGAGAGCTTACATTTTATCTGCAAGTTTGAGAAAGACAGAGAGAGTGTGGGCCTAGGCTGAGCATTTGAAACCTCAAGAAGCACCCCCAGTGATACACCTCTCAAAAAAGCTACACCTCCTAATCCTTTTCAAATAGTGCCACTTCCTGATGACTAAGCATTCAAATGGGGGCCATTCTCATTCAAACCAGCACATTAGTTGACAAAGTGACTTTACCCTGTTCCAACTGGCAATGCACACACAGGTGATAGAGTTCATCACTAATTATACTATTTTGTCATTAAAGCGATTCTGGTAGGTTTCTTGTGACATCTCATTATGATTTTAATTTTCATTTCTCTAATAGTTAATGATGGCTAACATCTTTATGTGCTAATTCACCATGGCTGTCTTCTTCAGTAACATTTCTGTTAATGCATTTGTCTATTATTTTATAATTGAATTGCATCTGTCTTCCTTGCTGGGTTTTGAAAAATATTTGCATGCCTAGATTCCAGTTCCTTTATGAATATGTGATTTGCAAATACTTTCTGCCACACCATAGTTTCATTGTTCATCACTTTAATGTCCTTTGCAGAATAAAGTTTTCAGTTTTGGTGATACTTGTTATAAAGTTTTTTCTATGTATGGATGATTCTTTTCATGTGAAGTGAGACTTTTACTTCTACATGATTTTTCTTGATTTTTGAATGTGTAATCTTTAAAATAACGAATGCTGAACATTTTATTGCTACATATATTATTACATTTACGACTTTGATTTATTTTAAGCCAATATCTATATAAGATGTGAGCTTATACTACAGTGCTTTTCGTGTGAAGACATATGACAGACCTAAATTTCTAATAGAGTTCTCCTACTTCCTTTTCAAAACCATTTATTTAAAATATGCTCCAAAGTTATTATAGTTATTTAGCTATTGTACAGCTTAGTACTATCCATGAAAATTTTAACATATTCATGTCTACAAAAATTAACCCTGTTATAATTTTATGGCAATTGTGTGAAATTTATTAATTGATTTGAGAAGAACTCATGTCTTAATTAGGTGGAGCCCTGGATCTGTGAATCCAGTAGGATCTTGTGTTATTTAGGTTGTTTTCTTTGATTCCTTTCATCAGTATTCTGTCATTTGAAATATGCATCTATATAAACATCTTAGTATTTTGTACCTAAGTATTTCTGTTCTTTAGAGTATTGGTAAAATATTGTATTTTTATTTTGATTTCAATATGTATATTTTAAAGTATAAGAATATGATAACTTTTGCTAACAGTTTCTAAAATCATGATTTTCTCAGTCATTGTAGTATGCTCTTTATAGTATCTAACTCCTTTTCCCTTCTTTTGAGTTTCTAATTGGAGAATCAAATGATTCTCATTTGGCATTTATACTACCTATTAAATATCTATAATAAAGTATTTAGAGAAGTTAATTTATTTATTCAATCATATAACAAATATATTCAGATAATTTTGTGATAAATAATATGCTAATGTTAAGATATAAAGATTTTCAAACTTTTCTCCATTCAAGTAGCTTGCATAAGAGAAAATAAATCTTCAATAACTTGTGATAGATATTATGAATATAGTTTACAATATTATATATTTTTCCCTCTTATAACTAAAAATCCAGATGTAACATGAGGAAATCATCTAAGATATGTCTGAAAAGTCTAAAAGACTTCTTCAATGACATGGAAATGCAGTCTGGTTTTTTTTTTCTGACTTATTTATTTATTTATTTTACATCCCAATTGCAGTTTCACCTCCCTCCTCTCCTCACATTCCATTCCCCAACCTCCCCTCTGTGCCCCCCATCAACTACTCTTCTGTTTCTGTTCAGAAAGGCGAAGGCCTTCAATGGGTGTAAACAAAGCATGGTGTATCAAGTTGTGGTAAAACTATGCACCTCCCCTTGTATTTAGGCTAGGCAAGGTAACCCAGTAAGAGGATTAGGTTCCCAAGAGTCAATCAAAGCTTCATTTGTTAGGAGTCACACAGAAATCAAATTACATAACTGTCACATATATGTAGAGGGCTTAGGTCAGTCCCATGTAAGTTCCCCTGGTGTGTTAGTTCAGACTCTGTGAGCTCCTATGAGCCAGGTTAGTTGTTTCTGTGGGTTTTCTTGTGATGTCCTTGACCCTTCTGGCTCCTGCAATCCTTCTTCCCTCTCTTCAGCAGGATTCCCCAAGCTTGGCTTAATATTTGGCTGTGAGTCTATGCATCTGTTTCCATCAATTATTGGATGAAGGATCTCTGATGGTAATTGGGGTCGTCACCAATCTGATCATAGGAGATGACCAGTTCAGTCTTCGTATCCACTATTGCTGGAAATCTTAGCTGGTGTCATCCTTGTCAATTCCTGGGAGTTTCCTTTGCACCAGATATCTACCTGACCCCAAAATGACTCCCCCTTTCAAGAACCATACAGCTTGCTCTGTATCGATTAATGCATGGGTTTTCACCTTTATTTAATTGCCTGAGATTAATTTTTGTGATCTACTCAAATAATATATACTGATTTCATGACAAAAACACAGTTTTATCTTTGTTTTTTCTCTACCTGCCCCAAATTACTTAAAGATAATTATCATAATAACCAATTGTGAGTAGACGACAACCCATAATATAATGCCTTAAAACAAAACATATTATACTTTAACACTATCTGCAATGTAGACAGAACTCACCTTGATGGGCATACTGCCGTAGTTACTTGTGGCTGAGCCTCCTCCATATATACATTTTGAGAACCTTTTTCTTGGTCATCACTTGGTCTTTCCAAGAGGACAACTATATTTCACACAATGAGTGAGAACGTGTAAGCTTTTCTGACATATTTGCTTATCTGATGCTTATGTACCCCTTGAGCCAAGTCTAAAGCTACCTATGGACATCCTTCACAAGGGCTTATATTCAATGAGATTTGGAAAACTTTCAGTGTCTACAAAATAGCATTAGGCTAGAATCTACACTTAAAGCCTTCTAAAAACACTCATCCTATTCCTTAGTTGATCTCCCAAGTCATATTATGACATCAGGGTCGGATTAGGAATCTATGATCGCATTTCCTATGTCAGTTATAGATGTAAATGACTTTTTCTACAGTTAGTTCAAACACAGTTGTTCAGGAGTAGCTCCTCATAATTCTAATCTCAAGTGAGAACACGTGTTGTCATGCCCTCATACTTTGGGCCTGCAAAGACAGCACAGCATAGTATAACTAAACTAAATAGCTCCATTTGAAATAGAGGGGAAATATTTGAAATAGATGGGAGATACTGAATAGTCACAGCCCATAGCAATTGTATATTTCAATTAAGACATGTCACTGATTCCTTGATAAGGTCTATTCTACTTAATAGAAGTGGTTCTCGCTTCTCACTGGCTGTTTGATCTACTTCCTTGCTTTCCAGAAAAATTAAGGATGCACAGGATCATTTTCAATCTGAACTTTATCTGTTTCTCAAATCATAATTTGTAATTGCTTTCAATGCTATGAGCCATCCATGTATTAAAGTAGAACTTGATATATTAAATATAAACCACAACCAGAAAAAACTATCTCCATGACAAACAGCATTCCACTTTGATAATGAAGACAAAATGCATCAAAAAAATCTTAAACATCTTTGGTCTAGCTTTTTCAGCTAGAAGATCTATGTAGACCTTCTTAGCTATCTTCTCCTGGTGAGAGAAAATGTGCTGTACTCCAAATATGTTATAACTGACATTCTTAGTTTTGAGAATCCATTTGAAATGTTTTTCAACATGATATACTCATTACATATTTTTAAATGAAATAATGAATGGGATTAAAGTTCCATAATATACCTTGGAGAAAATACTACTGTAGACAAATTCATACTATTTTATGATTCCAATAATTACTCACGGCAAAAAAAAAAAACTCAATCCTGGTATCCTTGATAACAGAAAAGCATTTAAGCCCACATAAGCTAGACTTTTGGAAAAGAGCAAGATATAAATGAAAGTCTTTAATGCAAGATTTGAAGTATTAAGGGGGTGATATATTGAAACTGCAGGACTATAAATTAGGCATTATACCACCACTTTTTGATGAGAAAATCTCTCTTGTCATAATAGGCTTCAGTGAGATTTTCTGGTTACATAACTCTGGTAATGTTTGGAGATGATACTAAAGTGATAGATCAATCTTGAATACATACTATTTAGCCTTTTTCCTATAAACATGAAAACTTTTCTAAAGGATTGAATTGATTTGGAACAAGGCAATAGTTAGCTAAGTTGTTTTCTGTCTACTTTATTCTCTCAAAGAATATATCCAGTTGCTAGGAATAAAACCTAAGACCCATGTTAATTGCTTATTTCATTTACACATTTTTACCATCCAGGAAATAGGTTTTCAACATTATAGGCTGATTTCCTTACTAGGAAGATGAAATTAATTCTGCTGGAGTGAAATGGGGATAGCTTCTTAGGACACTAGATATTATGAAAGCAGTGTTTAATCTTACAATGTACTATGGGAGAGAAAGTTTTAGAAACTGTTTGAAATTATGATTTAATATTAAGGACAGACATGCACACTTTTAAAGAAATGTCAAAAATTAATTTGTAGTTACTAGGCTGCTGAAAAGATATATTTCATACAAATAATCAGCTATAAAAGTTTAATGTGATGTAACTGATAAGTATAAGGAATTTTTAATTAATCAATTCACATGTTCATTTACATATTGCATTTCTGAAGATCTAACATGAGACCTCATGAATGATAAGCAAGCACTCCTAACCAACAGAGAAAATTTTTAAATTATAAACATGTGCTGGTCCTGAGAGTTTGTAATGTAGTAAAACTTTATTGGTAGCTGTACTTTGGTCCTATTATTAATAATTTTCCTTAATTTGTTGAAAATAACTATTGAAAAAGAAACTGCTGAGCCATCAATGGGTAAAAAAGAAATTTTCATCAAAGTCAAACAATTTGACTTATATCACTGGGAACCAGAGTAGAAGGAGAAAAGCAACATTGCAAAGTTGTCCTCTAACCTCCAAACATATGCAACGACACTCTCCAAAACACACAACATACACACACACACAGACACACACACACACACACACACACACACACACACGGCACAATTGAAAATAAGGAACTACCATTGTTGATGCAGAACCTAAACGGGTAGATTGACAGGCCTAATAATAGCCACTGACCAATAAAACTTGATATAAAAATGAAAAATTAAATATGAAGCAGCTAACAACAGGCAAGCTTCTTTGCAATTCTAATTTCACATTCTGTTGCTGAATAGCAAGGTAAATAGTGTCAGTAAACGTAGATAAGAGGGAACTGACTCTTAGCAAAACTCAGGAAGAGCCTGTACTTAGAGTAATTTGGAAGACAAAGCTCATGGGTAGGGAAAGTCCAACTGAGAAAGAAAGGTTTCATATTAAATAAAGACATAGAGCAGAGGTTGTATAACTTTATCTATAAAAGGTCAGATGCTGAAAATTTTAGATTTTTGTAAGCTATATAGTGTCCACTGCCACTGCTCTATTCTGCTATTGTAATGAAACACCATCTGTACACAACTTAGAAACAATGAACATGATTCTGTTCTAATAAAAGAACTTACATAACTAAGTTGTACTACAAGTTTGGATTCTCTGCCACAGTTTACTGACGTCCTGATACATAAAGTGCTACAGAGAGTTAAATTAACAGCAACAATTATATTACTCTACGAAAAGAAAAGTCACAACATATTCCTAAAAGGTCAAACAAAATTTTTATTGTCATGGTTAGGAAGACAGTTTTCAGTATTAAAGAAGAAGAAAATAAATAGATGCTGAGATTTAAATGGTAAGCAGTTATCAAGCAGGAAATATTAAGCAAAACTAATTTTGTGAAGTGATATTGCAGCCATTGTATGAATGTTTCATAAACATTCTGAAACATGGAAAATGGGCAGTGAGTTTTTATAGTAGTAGGGATATGAAGCAATGGGTACCATGTTTAGATCATCAATGGTAGTAATGATGAAACAGAAAACAGATTCCAGATTACTTTGTTAGAAAAAAGTCCATCAGAGATTACACTTATATGGACACATTTTAAGTGTGGTCAGATGTTGTGGGAGTCAAGAAAAAGAGACACTGGAGACGTGCATATTAGTGCTTTCCCGTTGGATCCAGTATAAGTAGGATCTTGGGTAGAGTTCTTTCATCTGTGCTCTTCCATGCAACATTTCAATAAATGAAATAGGGGTCTTGAGGCTTATTTAGATTATCTGTTCAAGTTTTCTTTGGACTATTAATTTTTAAGGGCAGATATTTACTTTGCATCTTTTCATGTCTGCTCAAATATATGTAACTGGAAAGATTTGGACCGATATTCACAGTTTTGACAATTAATGACAGGCTTTGAATACAAAAAGAAACTTATAAATAAATATAGTCTAAACTGGAGCTGGAGATACTGTGTGGCAGTTAAGAGTAACTGTTGTTCTTGCAGAGGATCTAAGTTTGATCCCTGGCATCCACATGTGAGGGCTAAGAAGTGCTTGTAATTCCAGATGCTAGGGACTAGACATTCTCTTCCAGCCTCTACAGTCACTACATTGATGTGTACAGACCTGCACCCTAACACACACATGTACAGATGCTTCAAAATAAAAACAAAATCTTAAGGAACTGGAGAGATGCCTCAGAAGATCACTTGCTTCTCTTTGAGAGAACGGATTCAGTTCAAGTACCTATGTGGCAGCTGCAATCACCCTCTACTCCATTTCTAAGAATCTTACACTTCGGCTTTTGCCAGCACCGGGCATGCATACAGGGCACATACACACATGCAAACAAAACACCCATATAAATAGAATAAAATAAAATAAATCTTTTTTTAATTAAAAAAAACTTTAAAAGATACAATCTAAAGAAAAGAGCTTTGCTTCACGAGGTAATATCAAAATGTAACCACTTCAGAGCTGACATATGGACTATCCAATTGTTATGGTTCTCTGTTTCTCACTCTGTTCTCTCTAGGTTATGACTTTCATTCTTATTTTCAAATATGAAAGTCTATCAACCATATCTATGATTCTTAACCTGGAAGGTGCAGAATAAAAGGAATAAAGAACTTGATCTTCCCTACCATCCATAACAAGTCACGTAGGTTTCCTTCGTCATTTCTGCTTCTGTCTGCTAGGCTAGAACTTGTTCACATAATTACACCTAGCTGCAGTGCAGAAGAGCAGGTGCTCGCAAGACAAATCTTCAGAGGAAGGAGCAAGTCAAAGGTATTTTTGAAAGTCTCACTTTAGGCAAATCCTCCAAGAACATAAATTGTGTTGCAGAGTTTGTATTGCCTTTGAACAAGAGGTGTGGGTTTAAGAGTAGCCAAGCATTTCTGTTAGAGTGGCTTTTGTCATGCTAACGTGATTCCTTACAAAATGACCTGACCAGCCCATAGCCACAGTAGGTTGAGGATGAAAACAACAGTTGCTGAAAGATCTACACTGAAAAAGAGAGGGAGTCATATTGAGAAAAATTCATACTTATTTTGTAGCAGAAAAAACGTACCCCTCCACATGTATGAAGATAGCCTAATAGCCTATTTTCCATTGTTAAATGATAAACATTCCATTAGTACTTATTAAATTATGCATGCTGGCCGGGCGGTGGTGGCGCACGCCTTTAATCCCAGCCCTCGGGAGGCAGAGGCAGGCGGATCTATGTGAGTTCGAGGCTAGCCTGGGCTACCAAGTGAGTTCCAGGAAAGGCGCAAAGCTACACAGAGAAACCCTGTCTCG